>CAIGQV010019356.1:3111482-3142439 GCA_903798115.1 Danio jaintianensis
GTGTGTGTGTGTGTGTGTGTGTGTGTGTGTGTGTGTGTGTGTGTGTGAATGTAAGAGTGTATGGGTGTTTCCCAGTACTGGGTTGTGGCTGGAAGGGAATCCGCTGCGTAAAACATATGCTGGAATAGTTGGCGGTTTATTTCACTGTGGTGACCCCTGATAAATAAGGGACTAAGCCGAAGGAAAATGAATGAATGAATGACTTCAATACAGAGCAATCCTAAAGCTCTTAAGACATCTCAACTGCTGGTATTCCTGTTTTGGTTCTTATAATACATCTCAAAAAAAGTTGAAACAGGAGCAATTTAGGGCTAGTAATCAGGTATACTGGTTCAATAATGATTGGATTAATTATGATGTGGTACAAAAGCAGCATCCAAGAAAAGTCTAGTCCTTCAGGAGCAAAGATGGGCTGAGGATCGCCAGTTTGCCAACAAATACATGAAAAAAATTATTGAAATGTTTAAAAACAATGTTCCTCAAAGACAGATAGGAAGACATTTGGATATTTCACCTTCAACAGTGAATAGAATAAAACATTTTATGATTCCCTGACTTCAATACAGAGTCATACTAAAGCTCTTAAGACATCTCAACTGCTGAAAAAAATAATGTACATGATTAATATGCTTGAGTTAAATGTATTTGATTTGTGTTATTATTCCCTTGTATACTGTTTCATGTTTAACTCTGTATTCCCCTGTTTAAATCATTAAAAAAATTGCAGGAGGGTCCTTATTCAAACATGCCTCTTCACAAGTGCACTTGAGTTTAAGATGCGCTACAGCGCCGCCTGCAGGCGACCAACAGGCTGTGCAAATGGATTTACTGTGCAAATGTCATTGTATACACGGAAGAATAATAATTGAGAGCAAACTGATAAAAAAAATTATTTAAACAAGTAAATAATTGAGAGTATTAATTGAGTAAATTATCATTATGTAAATAATAATATAAACACTTTATTGTCACGGTTAGAGAATAAGAAATTATTAATATAATTTAATATCAAATATAATTAAAGGCTTAATAAAGTTTAATTAAACTAATGAGGTGAGCTAAAATAAATGGAGTTTAATTACATTGTAATAATAAGGTATTTCAACTGAATTACACTGTAAAAAGTGATTATTTACTTTACTTGAGTAAACCCGTTGCCTTAAAAGCGACAAGTTGACAAACCCATTGTAACTTGGAACTGTTGAGTTGATTTACTTATTTGTTTTAGAATTACGCACATAATTCATTTACTTAATAATTCAATGGGTTTAGTCATGTTTTTATGTAAAGTCAACTAAACATTTTAAATGTAATATGTTTACTCACTTAATTTAAGTAAACATTTATTTAAAACAAAGAAATAATTGAGAGTAATAATTGAGTAAATTATTGTTATGTAAATAATAATATAAACACTTTCTTGTCAGTGTTAGAAAATAAGAAACTATTAAATAAATAGAATTAAAGGCTTAATAGGCTTTAACTTAACTAATGAAGTTAGTTCAAAAAAAGGGAGTTTAATGGCATTGTAATAATAAGGTATTTTAATTAAATGAATAAAATTGTATGGATAACGAATGTAATAAGATTTTAATTAAAATTAATTTTGGTTTAAATAAAGATTTGTAATGAGGCATAAATAAGGTTTAATTAAACTAATGAGGGTATAGTTAAACTAAAGTTAAATTAAAACTTTTGATTGAAGCAGTTTAATTAATTAGTAATAATTAGATATCTTAATTGAATTAATTACTGAAATGGATAAATAAAAGGTGTAAATAAAGAAAGTGATAAGGCTATTTAAAATAAATTAAGGCTTAAATAATGTTTAATTTAACTAATGAGGATAGGTAAAACAAAGTTTAATAAAAGATTTCAATAAATTGTAATAATAAGATATTTTAATTACATTAATAAAATAAATTGATAAATATAATGTATGAATAATGAATGTAATAAGGTTAAAATTCACTGGTTTAAATGAAAATTTGTAATAAGGCATAAATAAGTTTTAATTAAAGTTTTTTAATTTTTTTAAGGAGTTTAATTAAATTGTAAAATAAAAATAATAAAAAAAAAATATATTTTAAATTAAGTTAACAGAAAAATGGATACATAAAATAAAAATAATAATAAAACAAATAGTAAAATAATAAGGTTAATTAAAAAGAATTAAGGTTTAAATCATCTTTTAAAAATTAATAAAATGTTTGGAACTAATTGTAATTGTCTTAAAGAGTCTGACACACTGACATTTGCAAAATGAAGGTCTACATTGTGCTTTTATTTATGAAGAGTAAATAACTTTAAACGCCTCGGCAATGTGCAGAATTCAGACATTATTATCCCAAATCCATGAGAGAAGGAGGCTGAAAGTGGCTGATGAAATGCATTTTGGGTTTTCCTGTAAAGTGTGTTTGTGCATGAGATCCTGCACACATCCGCCACATTTATTAGTCAGATCCAGACTGCTGCTTTTTCAGACTTCCTATGGTTTTTCTCCAAACATAAACTCCTGCACATGTGGAGAAAAAGAGTAAACAAGAACTCACCAAACTCTTTCCATTCCCAAGGGATTTGCCTTTAATGTGATTTGCATCTGGTTATGTTTCTTAGTACAGTAATACAGCTGTTCTTTCATTGAGCTCTGCTATAAATTCCTTCTTTATGATGGACTCAATGCTTGTTGTTTTCAACTCAAACGTGCTTTGCAAGGTGCGCGCATTGGAGTATTGAGGCCTGAGACAATTCACTCGATCACTGAGGCGGTTAAAAAAGTAAAAAAATCCACTTCAGATGATTTGAGTTATTATAGAAACACAATAATGATGATGACTGATATCAGAAGGCACTGTATGTGTATAATATGACCATGGCGTGAACTACTGGTCATAATATTTACATATTTACATAAATTACTTGACAAACATTGCTGTTTTACCTCCAAAAGGAATTCAGGAAGGATGAGAACATTTGAAAGGGTTTGTTTAGAGACAATAAATTAAATATATATTTTAATAGTTTTTAATATTTTGACTTTGACGTTTTGTTTTTGCATTTTTAATATTCTTTTGATTTTGTGATTTCGTTTATTTCTGTTAATTCCGTCTTCATAATGTGAGGTTGTCTTTGTAAATATTCATTCATTTTCCTTCGGCTTGGTCCCTTTATTCATCAGGGGTCGCCACAGCGGAATGAACCGCCAACTTATCCAGCATATGTTTTACGCAGCGGATGCCTTTCCAGCTGCAACCCATCACTGGGAAACACCCATACACACTCATACACTACGAAAAATTTAGCTTACCAAATTCACCTATACCACGTCTTTGGACTTGTAAGGGAAACTGGAGCACCCGGAGGAAACCCACGCCAACACGGGGAGAACAATCAAACTCCACACAGAAATGCCAACTGGCCCAGCCGAGGCTCAAACCAGCGACCTTCTTGCTGTGAGGCGATCGTGCTACCCACTGCGCCACCGTGACGCCCAGACCATTTCAATGTGGTGATGTCATTGGCCCATGAACATTTCCTGCTTGTTGTCAAACTATTTCATAACTGTAAAAGGAGGGAATTTAATAATAACTCAACATTAAAGCAGCTATCATAGCATTATTTGTCAGTATGTGGACCTTTTTGGATTCTAGGAAACTATGGAAATGAAAAATGTAAAACAGGAAATACGTTAGGACCTTTGTTATTGTTTACATGCCTCAAAATGGTCTATAAAGTAATAAATTGAAATACAACACGAGAAGCTTCTATAAGCACATTTGTTTCTTCTGACGTGTTTGCGTACGCGCACTACGTCATCGAATCCTGCGTTGTTGCAGAGTCACTCTGAGTGGTTCAGTGTAAACAAGAGACTTGCGAGTGGAAAATTGACAATATAGGGCGTGATTTGTGGATTATTTCTAGTTTTGTGAACAGTCGCTTTATTGCTGTAGTGTCTAGGTTAAGTTATGCCCTTCGACAGCCTGTCATCGGGCGGGTTAAAGCGAGTTTTCTCACAAATATCGTGTCTGAACGCTATCTGGCTAACGTTAGCCTATTAGCTCATAAATCCTCATAACAGGAGCAACAAACTCCTGTATGTCAGGGATTTACACGGATTCGGGTCATTTGACCGTGAGTATATTTCTCTAATGATCAATATTTATTTATATATTTTACAAAGTGAAGTTTACACTGAATGTAAACCGCGCAATCTGGCTGTAAACAATGCTAAGCTGAGCTTTATTTTTAGCTTCATTTTATTCGAGTTGTTTTATAACTGGACACACAACCTGTCAACTACTGCAGTGTGAGAAAAAAAAATAGATCTATAGTATAAAAAAATCTAAATGTTAGATTTTAAGTTTTGAGTTAATGTTTTGCTAAATGATACTCGATTGTTTCTAACATCTATTGGTGTAATCTGGAGCAAAGTTTCAATCACTGCATCGTTATTTCACTTAATACAGTATATTCCTTTAGATGTTTGGAGCTAATAATAGTGGTTAAACGTAAAGTGTGTTAAATATGGTCTTTAAAATTATTTATCTCTGAATACAAATAGTAGTGTTTGTCATTGCTGCTCACCCGTGTATTCTCTATGGTTTTGGTTTCAGTTTTAAGGCTGTGGAACATCATGGCTGCAGTGGAGAAAGTAGGAAAGGAGTGTGAAGAGGAGACATTACAAACAGCTTTTAAGAAACTGCGTGTGGATGCCGAAAGGTTTGGTGCCTTTTGATTTAGTTTGAGCTCCAGTTTGATCAATGAAAAGAAAGCCTAAAGCAGAGAGAGTGTTTGTACTGTTTGCATAATTGCATGTGTATCTTTCCAGTTCCACAACCGCAGTGCGTGTGTCTGAGTCTTTGGCTTCCAGATTGGTTGCTCGAGGTAGTCCAGAAGGAGCCAAATGCAAAATGACCTCCTCAAAAGAGAACTGGCTTGGGTAAGGATCACTTTAAGATGATCTAATTGACGAAATAGTTCACCCAGCAATGAATAGGTGGTCAAAATTGGTGTTAATTGATAACTTTTTCTTCAGTTGAACACTAAAGGAGATTGAGGTCTTTTGAAGTGAAAAGATGGGCCTGTACAAGAAACCTAATGTTATTTACAGCATAATTACCTGTAATCCACAGCCTCAGGCAAACGGTCTTAAGTGGTTCCACTACAGTCTGGAAACCAGTCAGAAAATGTTTAAATCGTACAAAACCGTAAATACACAAGCACACTATGTTTAAAGGATAATTCACACAAAATTGAAAATTCTGTCATCATTTACTCATCCTCCACTTGTTCCAAACCTGTTGGGTTTTTTCTTTTTTGATTGCAAAGGAAGATATTCTGAAGAATGTTGGAAAAAACAGCTATTGTACTTTTTTGTAATTACTATAGATGTTAATGGCTGCTGGTTTCCAAAATTTTCCAGATGATCTAGTTTTGCGTTCAACAGAACTTAATAAACATTTAGAACCACTTGAGTGTAAGTAAATGGGGAGGAAAATTTCAATTTTGGTTGAACATATGAAAACATACACAAATTAAGTCATATGAATTTGTACAAATTAGCCATTTCTTCTCTATGTAAAATAGTTTCTTCATGAGATCAGGCTGAATAATGCAGTTAAGATGTTTACATACCTGTTTATTGTGATTAAATACCATCAATTTGACTAAAGCATTGAATTTGGTAAATTGGTCAATTAAATTGAGGTAAAGTTTAATTGACCCATTGCATAGAGTTTGGGTTTGATCAATCATAGCACTGAAGATATTCTAAATTAACTATAAAACTGTAAAGAACAGTTTTATTCAAGTCATTACTAAGCAGTGTAGTTGTTAGAATGTACACAATTGATTTTAATAAACCTAATGGTTATGGTTTTCGGTTTGATTTGGTTTATAATGCAAAAAAGAAATCCCCTGCAACACTTAAATACCACTTAAATTAGTACTTAGAAATACCATAGATCAGCATAAAATACTTAGCCTTGTAATCTACCATTTACAGTATTAATGGAAAGTAATTGTGAATTCTAATTTAAGCCCAAAAACTTTAAGTCTTTTGTTGTTGATTAATGGTAATCATCATTTTGTCTGCTGTCATTTAAAAAAAAACTTTCACAAATGTGTACTTTCGCTTTAGACTTAATCAACTGTTAAATATGGGTATTCTGATGTTATGTTTAGCTTTCCACCTATATGTTGCAGCACAAGAATATGTTGAATAAAAAAAGCATTCGTGAGCAGAGAGAGACACCCCCGAGCGCGTGTATTGAGTGTCTGCTGAGTCTTGCGCTTAAATTTTTTAAACTGATAAAACCTGAAGCATGCGAGTTAGCAACATCAACTGTGAAAGAGATGCAGTAAACTCTGAAGAAATTAACAAAGTTAAACCGTGATGGGGCAGAATATGTGGGCCATAATCATAGTAACAAACCAATAAACTGCTTCAAGCAGCAGGCTGAGTATGAGGCATCAGACTAGATGAAATTAGTGACGAGAACCAAACATTTAGTTTTTTTTTTTTTTCCTATGAACCGTCCCATCCCTAGTAAGGACTCGCTATTGACAAATGCTAAGTATTAAGTGACCCTGATCAGGTTGGAGGACATCTATGCTTTATAAGGTTTAAACAGAAATGACACAAAGCAATACTAATGCTTTCGACTTCATTATTTGTTTTACTTTAGATGTACTAGAAAGTCATCAAGAGCAGTTGTGAGAAACCAGCGACGACGGCGATCAAAATCTCCCATCCTTCATCCTCCAAAGTTCACCTACTGCAGCAAAATGTCTCCCCCTCCTGGACCCCTCAAACACAAGACCCCTCCAGAGCCCGACGACACCAGTGCTGTCAAGAAAGACGTCCCATTCTCCGCCTCGTGCTCCACTGCATTTGGCGTGGTTGGTTACGAAACCCACCTCCCTTCTCCAAAGGGTCAGGAATCACCCCTCAATCCCAGAATGCCCTCAGACGACGAGAATGCTCCGGAAAACAGACCTGCTTTAGGATGCGGGCCGGGAACGCAGGAGACGGGAGAAGGCAACACTGACTTTCAGACTCTGTCCAAGCTACAGGAAGGCGGTCAGTGCCCGTGTGGCCAGCGGGAGTGCCAGTGTCCCGGATGGCAGGGGGTTGAGGTTTACTCTTTCACCGGCCTTCGAGATGTGATCTCTGAATGTGAGCAAAAGCTGCCCGTCCCGCAGGATAATTCAGCCAACAGCAGAACTTCCACGGGGAGTAATAATGGAGCGTCCAGTTCCCCTCGCTCCTGCTCCGAACAGGCCCGCGCCTACGTGGATGACATCACAATAGAGGACCTTTCCGGATACATGGAATATTACCTTTACATCCCCAAGAAGATGTCGCACATGGCTGAGATGATGTACACCTGAGAGTTAATGAAGCAGATTAAAGGAGTATAAATTTAAAAAAGCAACAAAAAATACAATTGATTGAATTATTTAAATAAATAAATAAAAGCTAGTAATGAAGATGTTATCGAAAAGCAATTCTACTTTATTGTTGTATTGAGGGTTTGTTATGATGTTTGTTCTTTTTTCAGAGCATCCCGGCAACATGAGCTGGCGATGAATCATGGGAGCATGACTCATTCTGTGATTTCATTATTATTATTATTTTTTTTTTTTTCGTTTGATTTCGTGGTAACCGTTATGTTTTGGTTTACATTTTTCAAGTTGCCAAAGGTCTAACCCAGAAGACTGACTGCAGGTTTGAGTTCACAGATATATGCAAAACTTACATGATGCCAAGTAATAAATCTGTTCACCGTGACCAAGGATGTGATGTTGTCCTATCTTAATAAAACAGCTTTTTGGGGGGATTGTTCGTGACTTTTGTGGGATCAGGAGTCTTGATTTCCAATTTGGTGTTGTTTTAGTGACTTTTGAAACTGGAATATTTTTATTTCTGTTAGATATTAATATTAAATTATATTAATGTTCATATTTTCTCTAAAAATTGTTTGCAAATTAAATTTCAGTCAAAATTAGTTTCATGCTATACACATCTTTTTTTTTCCATGTAAGCCTAACTATAATATACACTCACTCGCCACTTTATTAGGTACACCTGTCCAACTGCTAGTTAACGCAAATTTCTAATTAGCCAATCTTATGGCAGCAACTTAATGCATTGAGGCATGTAGACATGGTCAAGACAATCTGCTGCAGTTCAAACCGAGCATCAGAATGGGGAAGAAAGGGGATTTAAGTGACTTTGAACGTGGCATGGTTGTTGGTGTCAGACGGGCTGGTCTGAGTATTTCAGAAACTGCATTGCAGGATAACACGCCATGTCATAAAGCGCAAATCATCTCAGACTGGTTTCTTGAACATGACAATGAGTTCACTGTACTCAAATGGCCTCCACAGTCACCAGATCTCAATCCAATAGAGCATCTTTGGGATGAGGTGGAACGGGAGATTCGCATCATGGATGTGCAGCCGACAAATCTGCAGCAACTGTGTGATGCTATCATGTCAATATGGACCAAAATCTCTGAGGAATATATATCCAGTACCTTGTTGAATCTATGCCACGAAGGATTAAGGCAGCTCTGAATGCAACCAACCTGGTACTAGTAAGGTGTACCTAATAACGTGGCCGGTGAGTACATTTAGAAATATTGAGATGATATAAATAATTGCGGTATTTGTTATTCAAATATCATGCATCTTATTATGGTATTATTTATATGGTAACACTTTCCAAACATTTTTTTTTATATTTAATGCTAATATATTTACTAACGAACAAACAAGAACATTTATAACAGTATTTATTCTTTAATCTTTGTTAACATTAGGTAATGGAGAAAAAAAAGTTCATTGTTAACTCATAGTGCATTAATTAATGTTAACAAGCACAACTTTGGATTTTAATAATGCATTAGTAAATGTTGAACTATGATTAATAAGTGCTATAATACAAGTATTGTTCGTTATTGGTAAACAAATTAACATGAACTAATGAGACCTTATTGTAAAGTGTAATTAAAATGAATAGAAATTAGAAAAAATTCAATAAAACAACTGACAAATTAATTATAATGTGTAAATGTAGTTTTATACCGCCATGTGATCATAATGCTGGTAACAGGATTTCAGTTTAAACTAGATAAATATAGCTGTTGCATGGATACGAGATTTCTCCTTAAAACAACAGACTTGTTCTGAGTCACCAATTACACTGGAATGAAACAGGACCTGCCAGTCCACTATTGCACAAGAAATTGCATTGTTGTGTAATCCTCCAAAAAATGACGTAATTTTCTGAGGTAATTTTCACGGTGTTCCGGTAACGGTCACTAGGGGGAAACGCTGCACCAATCATTCACTTCCCTCCACATTCCCTCCACATTCTGATGTTCTGCTGATGTTTTATACTGGTAAGCGGTATAGATATGTATTAAAAACTTGTTTTGTTCACTTGTTGTAATATTTAATGACGCAATAAGTCACTAGAGGCCACACAGTATTTTCATATAGAAACATTTTAGTATACCAGTTTGTTTTTTAATGCTCGTTTTGTTAGCCTTACGTTAACCTGTTTGACAGAAAATATATTTAAACGGTTTTAATAGAGATCTCACTAAAAGACAACAAATTTGTGAGCGACCCAAAGATCCCACAAGCCACAGCATCTGCAGAACATTGCATGCACCAATTTAGTTTTCTTATTTTTAGACTGTAGGGTTGGAGTCTTGATCTCGTGGTCATAAATGTGGTTTTCGTCAAGGCCTGGATTCGAAAGACTAACTTAGATGTGTGTGGTTCTAAGTGGCTTACAACGAAAACTGATAATAAGAAACGTCTGTCATGTTTGTAATAAATGTGGACAATAATTTATAAAAGCATATCATATATATTTTAACAATGGCAAACATAACATTTTAGTATATTATGTTAGAATGTTTTAGTGACTGGCTGGAGGGGGTCCGGTTCGGGGGCCACAGGATCTCATCTCTGTTATTCGCAGACGATGTTGTTCTGTAGGCTGCATCGAATATGGACCTTCAGCATGCACTGGAGCGGTTTGCTGCCGAGTGTGGCACGGCTGGGATGAGAATCAGCACCTCCAAGTCTGAGGCCATGGTGCTCCACCGGAAAAAGGTGGTTTGCCATCTCCAGGTTGGAGGAAAGTCCTTACCCCAGGTGGAGGAGTTCAAGTATCTTGGGGTTTTGTTCACGAGTGGGGGAAGGATGGAACCTGAGATTTACAGGCGGATTGGTGCAGCGGCAGCAGTAATGCGGTCGATGTACCGGTCCGTTGTGGTAAAGAAGGAGCTGAGCCGAAAGGCAAAGCTCTCGATTTACCGGTCAATCTACGTTCCTACTCTCACCTACGGTCATGAGCTTTGGGTCATGACCGAAAGGACAAGATCTCGGATACAAGCGGCCGAAATGAGTTTCCTTCGAAGGGTGGCAGGGTGCACCCTTATAGATAGGGTGAGGAGCTCTGTCACCTCTGTAGCTCTGAGCTCGGGGTAGAGCCGCTGCTCCTCCACATCGAGAGAAGTCAGCTGAGGTGACTCGGGCATCTGTTTCGGATGCCTCATGGATGCCTACCTAGGGAGGTGTTCCAGGCATGTCCCACCGGGAGGAGGAAGACCCAGGACACGCTGGAGGGACTATGTCCCCCCAGAGGAGCTGGAGGAAGTGTCTGGGGAGAGGGAAGTCTGGGGTTCTCTCCTAAGACTGCTGCCCCCGCGACCCGGCCCCGGAAAATCGGTTGAAAATTAATGAATGAATGAATGAATGTTTTAGTGATCAGACTTAAAGTTTTGTTAAAAATTTGCATAATATTTGGGGAAAAAAGCATAAACATAGGCTTAGATCGAATGTTAAAATAGGTCAAGGCTATTCAAACTCATTTCTATCACTAAAACTTGAAAAAATAGCAAGTTTTTTGCTACATGCTACATGCTAGTTATATGTTAGATATGTGTAAAAACATGCTAGCGAAATGCTATTAGCATGCTAAACTGGCAGCATTGCTCAAAAAATGTAGACTGCTTGCTCGCAACTTGCTAAAACATGTTAGAAACATGATAAAACATGAAATCCGTGTGCTACGAATGAGATAAAACATATGAGTATCAGGCTATGAACATTAAAATTGACTAGCTGGATTCAAAACATGCAAAAGATATGGTAGTATAGCTTGCTAAAACATTTGAACATGTTAAAAGATGTAAAAATGAAAACCAATGAGCTAGAACACACTAGCAATGCCATGTCAGCGTTTTTAAAGCAGTCTAGCAATATGTTAAGACATGATTAATACGCTTTTACCGTAATAAAACCATGGGTAATTTTTATATATGTTAAAATATGGTTGAAATGTGTTAAAAATGCCAGCATGTTAAATATAAAAGTTCTAAAACATTTGTAGTAATGTTAATCTGTTAAAAAGGATATGAATCTTAACTGCTGGACCTCAAGTTTGGTTTTAATGTAATATTTAAGCATCAACAATTAAATAAATATTAGTGGATGTTTATGTTGGTTATGGAGTCTCCACCTCAGATTCATGTGATTTTACTCTTATGTCAGTGTCATGCCAGCATACAGACGGTAAATGAGGGAGAATATCAATGGTCACCTATTTCATAACAGTTCCTGTGTTTACATATGGGCCGTTCAGGTGATTTAGTTCCTGTCCAAGGGCGAGCAAGTTCCCAAAAGGACATTCCAACACAACATGCGTCACAGAGCATGCACATTATCTCTGGAAATAACCCTATCTGTTTAAATGTCATGGCGTAAGTCATCTCGCGCTCATCTGTAACATTTGCATTGTGCGCGAACACGAATCTATATCTAATTCAACAATCCACCCTGTCCTTTCTGCTTTACCGATCTCAATTCTGTCTCTTTGCTGCCGAGAGAATGACTTGTAGGGTTGTATGGATTTTTACAAAAGGGGAACTGCATCAAAGCATACCCAAGAAAAGCTATGGAAACACACAAAAGGGTCTGTTGGATGTTGCCAGTCAACAAAAGCTGCCCAGCTAACCAGTTTGCCTAATAATCAAGCCTTTTGTCAAGCAGATTGAGGAAAAAAACACAGGGAATTGAGCTGGGAGAGCATGCAGTCTGAACATGTGCTTTTATTGTGCTGCTTGTTGTTTTGTTTGGGTGAAGTCGATCACGCTTCTTCACAGCTCATCTACTTTGTCTTAGATGTTTCTTTAGACGAAATAACAATAGACGCTAATGAAACGCTGGCTGTAGAGCTGTAAAATTAATGTAGATAGTGCAGGTGATTTGGGACATACGGTTGATCTAATTTGATTGCATGCTTTTGGTGAATTACTGCACAGTTTGAGATTATTTGTTTGGTTTTGGAACTTTAAAGGAGACTAATTATTTTTATTGTATTTAGTTGTCATTTTCTCAGGAAAACTGTCTAAAAATAACGGGTGTTTAACAAAAATTATTAGCCGTCCTATGAAATTATTTCCATAGTGATGTTCACTCAGAAATGACTTTTGCTGCTTGTTCAAACTGCTTATTTAAAATGAGTTGAAACAACACAATTCTTTCGTGTTTTTTTGGGACAACTTATTGTTTTATGTTCAATCCACTTAAATTTGTAACAACAATTAAGTTAACTTAATCAATTTGTATTGGGACAACATGAAGTAATTGTGTGGAACCCAGTATTTTTTACAGCAATATACTATCCTATTATTTTTTTTCTTCTAGAGAGCCTGATTTCTTTTAGTTTTTCTAAAAAATATATAATAAATATATTTTAAAATCTGCTAAGGTCAATATTATTAATCCCCTTAAGAATTTATTACCCCGATTGGCTACAGATCAAACCACTGTTGTCCAATGACTTGCCTAATTAAATTAACTTGCGTAGTTAAACTAATTAACCTAGTTAAGCCTTTAAATTGCTCTGTAAGCTGAATGCTAGTATTTTGCTAGTAAAATATTATGTACTGTCATCATGGCAAAGATCCTGGCAAAAAAAATACCAGAAGAAATAGTTATTAAAACTATAATTTATTATTCTTTTTAAATCAAATTTAGACAACCTTTTGTAAAATCTATAAAATCCATATAGTTTCAGTAGAGTACCACTTCATTTTGATGGTCCCTTCTGCACATTTAGTTGACTAGAAGTTACATTGGAACTAAACGGCAACTAATTGTCATTAGAATATTAGCAGACTGTTTGCTTAATATCAGCTGATACTGCTCCACAAACAGACATTCAACTGACTACAATGTCAACTTACAGTACACTAACCTCAGCCTTACAGTCTACTAATATTTTTCTAATGAGAATTAACAACTAATGTTGTAAGTGTAGTTGCAATGTAACTTATCAACAACGTGTTAAAGCGACCATCAAAAACAATAAGTACACTGTACTTATTTTTTTGATGCAAGTACATTGTAGTTAATGTGACTTAAATTAAAGTGTAACCCACTTTAATTTAAGTCACATTAACTACAATGTACTTATTTTATGATGCAAGTACAATGTAATTATTGTGTTCATATTGTATTTCTCAAGGCGTAGGGCTATTAAGCTGGGATAGGCTGCTTAAGGTGTAAGGAATAAGTCAACAGTGTAATTAAAATGTAATTACAGAAATTAATTACATGAAAATAATATATAGAAATATAAAATGTATATAATATATAATATATATATATAAAAATATAAGTACAATGTATGTGCATTGTAGGCATGGGCCGGTATAAGATTCTGACGGTATGATAACCTTGGATAAAAATGTCACGGTTTCACGGTATTGTGATTACTGCTCTAAAATATATTCAAGAAACATAAACTTTTTTCCCTTTTGAACACAGTATATTTTATTTTGAGAAACATTTATAATATTTTGGAACAGTAATCATTAATTTTCTTTTCGCCTTAGTCCCTTTATCAATCTGGGGTCGCCACAGCGGAATGAACCGCCAATTTATCCAGCATATGTTTTATGCAGCGGATGCCCTTTCAGCTGCAACCCATACACTCCCATTCACACACATACACACTACGGACAATTTAGCTTTCCCAATTCACCTATAGTGCATGTCTTTGGACTTGTGGGGGAAACCGGAGCACCCGGAGGAAACCCACGCGAACACAGGGAGAACATGCAAACTCCACACAGAAATGCCAACTGGCCCAGCTGAGGCTTCGAACCAGCGACCTTCTTGCTGTGAGGTGACAGCGCTACCCACTGCGCCGCCAACAGTAAACATGTCGGGCTAAATAATTAAAATGAATTATTGACTTCTGCTGTCTTCATTAGTTTCAAAAACACAGATTTCTTTACAATTTAAAATGGCATCTTTGGATATCTTTTCTGCTGGAGATACTTTTGTCCTAAAAAACAAAAAAAACATAAAAAAAAAAAAATCATACACATACCTTAGGAATGGTATAGCAGAAAATGTTGACTGTTTTAAAACCTTGACTTTTCCAAACCGCGGTATACCTTGAGAACGGTTATTGTCCCATGCCTAGTGCATTGTACCGAATGATTCATTTAGATGTACATACATAGTAGTTAATGTGACTTAAAAATAAAGTGCAACCATAAAATGCTACCAAAACTATGGAAATCATTTTTCAAAATATCTCTTTTTGTGTTTAACAGAAGAAAGAACCTCAAATTGATCAATATTGCTCAGTAGTTACAGTGGAAGTCAAAATTATTCGCCCTCCTGTGAATTTAGTTTTTTTGTCTTTTTCCAAATATTGATGTTTAACAGAGCAAGGAATTTTTCACAGTATTTCCTATAATATTTTTTTCTTCTGAAGAAAGTCTTTTTTGTTTTATTTTGGCAAGAATAAAAGCAGTGTGTTTTTTATTTTTTTATTTATTTATTTTTTAAAAACATTTTAAGGTCAATATTATTAGCCCCCTTAAGCAATAATTTTTTTTTTTCGATAGTCTACAGAACAAACTATTATTATACCCTAATTAAACTAGTTAAGGCTTTAAATGTCACTTTAAGCTGAATAGTAGTATCTTGAAAAATATCTAGTAAAATATTATGTACTGTCATCATGGCAAAGATCTAAGAAATCCGTAATTAGAAATGTGTTGAAGAAAATCTTTCCGTTAAACTGAAGTAGGGGTAAATAATATACAGGGGGGCTAATACTGTATATAGTATCTACATCACCTTAAAAACCCAGCAGGCTGTATAGGGTTAAACTCACTGCTGTCAGTCATGAGCGTTCCTGTGCTGGTTTTGTTCAGGCTTGTCTCCTCACCTGCGTCCCCCTCACTCCTCCTGGCTTTGCTCCCTTTGTACGCAGGAATGTTTGTACTTGAATCCTGGTGCATTCAGTCAGAGACTCAGGAGAGGAACGTCATTGTTCTGTGCTGGTGGGGTTGCGTCCCCCTCGGGAGAGAGGCTTTTTTTTTTTTTTTTTTTTTTTTTCTTTTTCTTCTTCTTCTGTGTAATATTAGATGTTGTTTTTGAAGGTGGCTGCATGGATTGTATGATGATGATGAGGTTTTAGCTAATAATGGTTGTTAGTTAACCGATTCACTTACAAATACGACAATAATAGGGGTGTAATGATACATAAAAATGGTGGTTTGGTTTACGGACCTAGTTTTAAAGTCATATTTTAGTGCAGGAAGATAAAATAGCTTCTCTTTTTCTTTTTTTTATCAAACTCAATGTGTACTGAACAAATCGTGGCTTTGTCTTTAAGTAAATTGAATTATAATTGCAGTTTTCTTCAAGAGATAGTTCACCCAAAAATGAAAACTGTCATCATTTATTTCACTTGTTCCAAACCTGTTAGAATTTCTTTATTATGTTAAACACAAAAGAAGAAGAATGCCATTGATTTCCATAGTAGTATTTTTGTTAGCATTTCTTCATAATACCTTGTTTTGTGAACTTGAGTGTGAATAATTGGTAAGGAAATGTTAATTTTTGGTGAACTATCCCTTTAAGAATAAAAAAATGTTTGTAAAAAAAAAATGGCCAAGCTTATGCTGTAATCTACAGTTAACAACAGAGCCCAAACTAATACATTTAATTGCTATTAATTTTTTAGCTATAAAAATAAAGTCTCAAAACATAGTTAGAGTTCATAACCTGTTTTTATGACCGATTTATTCAAATAGTGAAAATAAGGGACAACTGTTATATATAAATATATGAAATATATTTTTCTTCATAACTCACAGATTACTTGAAATACAATACCTGACAAAAGTCTTGTCGCCTATCCAAGTTTTAGGAACAAAAAATAATAACTTGACTTCTAGTTGATCATTTGGTATCAGAAGTGGCTTATATGAAAGGCAAAGGCCTCTAGATTATGCTTATTTTACCCAAATAAAATATGATCATGCCTTGATTTTTAATTATTTAATTAGGACAGTAAGGTCTGACTTTGCTTAGACAAAAGTCTTGTCACTTAACAGAAATAATGTACAGTATAGAATATAAAGTCATGGTGCAGTGGAAACAAAATGAATATTGTTTATGACTCCCATGAGCTTGGAGGACAGCATCCATACATCTCTGCAATGACTCAAATCACTTATTAATAAAGTCATCTGGAATGGCAAAGAGGGTGCTATTGCAGGACTCCCAGAGTTCATCAAGGTCCTCCTCTTTTATCTTACCCCAGACATGCTCAATAATGTTCATGTCTGGTGACTGGGCTGGCCAATCCTGGAGCACCTTCACCTTCTTTGCTTTCAGGAACTTTGAATGGGAGGCTGACGTATGAGTGAGCGCTATCCTGCTGAAGAATTTGCCCTCTTCTGTGGTTTGTAATGTAATGGGCAGCACAAATGTCTTGACACCTCAGGCTGTTGATGTTGCCATCCACTCTGCAGATCTCTCGCACACCTCCATACTGAATGTAACCCCAAACCATGATTTTTCCTTCACCAAACTTGACTGATTTCTGTGAGAATCTTGGGTGCATGCAGTAGGTCTTCTGCAGTATTTGTGATGATTGGGATGCAGTTCAACAGATGATTCATCGGAAAAATCTGCCTTCTGCCACTTCCAAATGATCAACAAGAAGTCAAGTTATTATTTGTTGCTCTTACAACTGGGTTCGATGACACTACTTTTGTCAGGTAGTGTACACTAGTTCTTTTATACAAGATACAAATATAGGTGTATTTATTAATAATTAAACTTATATATTACCACTATATCATCACTACACTAAAAAAATACTGCAGCTTAAGTTTTTTTTTTTTTTTTTGTTAAATTAAATAAAATTTTCTAGTCATCTCAACTTATCAGTTAAAAGGCTAAAAATTTTAAGTTAAACTTTGTAACTTAAAAACATTAGTTGAAACCTGATTAACTTAATATAAGTTAAAGTAACACAAAAACATTTGTTGTCATGACTTTTTGTTCTATCATTTTTACAGTTTAATAAGTACAAGAAGACAGAGTTCAACAATTGCCTATTTTACAATTGGTTAATGCAATGTGTCCCAACCCTGTTCCTGGAGGCACACCAACAGTACATATTTTGGATGTCTCCCTTATCTGACCCATTATTTTCAGGTTTTGGAGTCTCCTCGAATGTTCTGATGAGTTGTTTAATTTAGTCAGAATGAATCACTTGAATCAGAACATTAGAAGGAGCTCCAAAACCTGATATTAATGGGTCTGATAAGAGAAACATCCGAAATATGTACAGTTTGTGTGCCTTTAGGAACAGTGTTGGGAAACACAGGGTTAATGAAAAATATATATGTGGTTTAAATACTTAGATGTCAGGCAGGTTTCGTTATTTAAATATATTGTATATTTTACTTTATATTAATTACATGAGGGGTCAAGAAGAGTCTTTAACAGAATTAAGGCAAGGCAAGTTTATTTATTTATATAGTAAATTTCATATACAATGGTAATTCAAAGTGCTTTACATAAACATTTTTTTTAAGTGTAACAATTAATATGACATATAAGTCAAGTTAAAGTGTAAGAAATAAAAACAACAAACAATACATATGATTACAGGAAAAAATGCAGGAAAAAAAATTATTACAAACAGATAAAAAAAAATCTCAAAAAATGTCTCTGCCTCAGCCAGATTTGTGGAAATGATCAAATCCGATTTGAGAAATAACCCAAATTAACAGAACAACCCACTGAAATCATGTAGAGTTATACATTGTATTTTCAAGAAGATTTCACTCTAGCTTGTTTCTGATTGGAGGAGTTGAGTACACCCCTATGCTGAATATTATGTACAGTGGGGGAAATAAGTATTGAACACGTCATGTTTTTCCTGGGAATAATATTTCTAAAGGAGCTAATGACACGGAATTGAACCAGATTTCGGTAAAAACCCAAACATAAAAATAAAACTAAACAAAAAAAATCTGAATTAGTTTTGTGTAATAATAATGGAATGACACAAGGAGAAAGTACTGAACTACTGAAATTTATTTAATACTTTATATAAAAGGTTTTTTGGTGATGGCAGCTTAAAGACGCCTCTCATGTGTAGAATAAAGTCACATGCATTGCTCATTTATTTATTATTATTTATTTTTTTTTCACAGACTTCAACAAAGTGTCAAAATCTTGATGGTTCTGTGGGTCTCGTCTATCAAATCTTTAATTTGTATTCTCTATTGGATTCAGGTCAGGTGATTGGCTGGGCCATTCTACAGCTTGATTTTCTCTGAAAGCATTTGAGAGTTTCCTTGGCTGTGTTTTGGCTCATTGTCTTGCTAAAATGTCCACCCTGGTTTCATCTTCATCATCCTGCTAATGTAGATGTTGGACTGAAGCAGCTAATATTCATTTACACTGAGGAAGGGCAGAGGGTTGCTGAAGAACTACTGAGAGATTTCAGCTGCTGGGCTTTCACTGCCTTTCTACACCTCCCTTTCTTCATGTGTTCAATACTTTTTCCCTGCATAATTTCATTTTATTACACATAACTTCATTTGTAAACTAATTAGATTTGTTTAATTTGCATATATGGATTTCTTTGGTTGTTCTCAAAAATGTTCAAGTCAACGGCACCTTTAGAAAATGGTGACATGTTCAATACTTATTTTTCCCTGCTGTAAAATCTAATTAAAGTGTGTGTGGAAACGTGTTTGTGTGGGAACGATTATGCATCAGTATTAGAATAAGGGTTTTAAAATGAAAAACATGAGCTTTTAGTAACTGTGATGCTTTTCTTAGCGAGACTTACTAATAATATAAAGAGACGTTTGACAATGTTTAGATGGACTTTCTGACCCAAGCGGCTTTTTCCCATGGTATAGGATGAAGGCTCATATGGAAGTGTTTAGGACTTGGTTGCTGCAATGCGTTTCTGTCGCCACTCAAGCCTCCGCCACCCTCACAGGGGCACGAACCCAGCAACTGGAGGTCAAAGGTCATTGAAGCGAGTGAGACTGGAAAGATCCAGATCTCAAGACTCCTGCATCGCTTTGGTGAGTCTCTATGTGTTTCTCGAAGGTTCAGCCTTTCCTTTCTCATTTCCCTTTTCTCTGCCTTAGATTTGGGGAAATTCTCAAATCCCATTTTTTTGTAGGGGATTTCATATGGCATATTCACAAATGAGTTTTGTGATTTTTATTTTAAATTTATGAGAGCCTAAATTTATTAAACTATGCATGAGACCATAGGACAGTTTTGCGATCTGGCTCAAAAATGGCTTTAAAAAGGCTTAAAATTTGTTTAAAAAAGCCATGGAAGACAAATATAAATGTAAACTATTTACTGCATTTTAAATACCAATACTAATTATATTCATTTTTGTCATGTGTGATTGTGAAAATGCTAAATCAACATATATATATATATATTAGTCAAGGCCAAAATTATTCATAACCCTGGCAAATTCTGACTTAAAGTTTTTGTGTAAATAAAAGCTGAGAAATATATATATATTTTTTTTTTCCACAATGATGCCTCTTGTACACTGTCTTATTATCTTTTGGGGGAAGTCTGTGTCATTTGGTCAAAAAAAACTTGCTGGTTGAATAAAAGTAACTTTGTCAGAATTTGCCTGGGGTATGAACAATTCCAGGCTTGACTGTATATATTGTTACAGTGTAACTTCATTTAAGTACAGAGTAATAATGAACTATGTACTTACTGTATGGTTAGGGTTGGAATGAGGTTTAATTGCAAGTAATTATGTATAATTTATAGTTATTACTACAGTAAGTAAATAATGAGTACACCAAAATGAAAATGTTATCATTGCAATATTTATTTGTGTATACATGGAACTGTGATCAACAACATCAATGAATACTTAAGATAGTACATAATGTTAAAGAAATAGGTTAGAAAACAGTTTGTATTAGCATTAAAGCAGATGTGAAATAAAAATCTTTTTGTGGTGTTTGTCAGTATATGTGTTATTTAAAAAAATGTTGTATGTATTTTTTGTCATTTTGATAACTTGTAGTCTTTATTCAAAATGACATAACCATAACTTCTATAAAAAGCAGACAACTTCTTAGTACATTGCAAAATAAAAAATGAACATTGACCTTTTTATCAATTATTTAAGCTAATTATAATATTTGAGCAAAATACATTATTTTATAAATGCATTTTTTAATTTATATAATTCTTTCATTTTTCCTTCGGCTTAGTCTCTATTTCAGAGGTACAGCGGAATGAACTATTCCAGCATATGTTTTACGCAGCGGATGCCCTTCCAGCCGCAACCCAGTACTGGGAAACACCCATTATAACTCATTCACACACACACTCATACACTACGGCCAATTTTAGTTTATTTAATTCACCTATAGCGCATGTCTTTGGTCTGTGGGGGAAACCAGAGGAAACCCACGCCAACACGGGGTGAACATGCAAACTCCACACAGAAATGCCTACTGGCCCAGGCGGGACTCGAACCAGCGACCTTCTTGCTGTGAGTGCTAACCACTGAGCCACCATACCGCCCTTATAAAATACAATTAAACTTAAAAATATATGTTCCAATTATTCCAATTAGCAAATTGTTATTTCACTCATCAGCTAATACATTTATTAGATTTAGCAAATACTCAAAATACCTTAGCAACCACATAAACCTGGCAACCAATCAATTTGCATCTTTCTAAAATTAAACTGCAGTGTTTTAGTCCTTTTGAGCATTCAGCATCTTTTCAACCACTTTTTAAATAAATAATTATATAAAACCGTATTACTCTCCTACATTAATGAGATGTATAAGATTAAGCATGCGTAATACAGATGAAAGCACCCGTTGACTTTGATCTCCAGCTTAATGCATATTAAAAAGGTGAATCGACATATTCTCCTCTAATTAACAGCCATTCAGTTGCAAATGAAAGTGCTGGCGTTCATCTGGCTTATGATCAAAGTTAAAGCAGCCCTGATTGGCTTTTAAACTACCTTCTAATGAGCTGTGTAATGAGAGAGGAAACATGTAAAGTCAACACAAGTCTCTCTGTTCATTAACTGATGAGGTGAGAGTTTCTATGCACTGATGCTTAGCAGAACAGTGATTGTATCAAGCACTTAATCATCATCATCATCTGTACCACTGCAAGGTCAATGCTGGCTGGCATGCTGGCTCTTTTTTTTTTAAGTTTCTCTTATCTGCTTTAGATCTTCATGGTAGACTAATAGATCTCTGTGATGCATGCACTTTTTAAAGATCAGATATGCTAAGAAAAGTGTCATAACAAACATTTCTTGTCACATAATTTTTTTTTATGGCTTTATATTTTTACTGTACATCAATATTATTTCATTTTGTGTACTAAAAGGCACAGTATGTACGATTATTTTCATTAGAATATCCAGAAAGCACTAGAACAGCGCTGTAAAACATATCTGCTAATTAACAGTTTTGTGATTCACAAGTGTTTTGCGTTTATTTATGGTTGTGAAATGCATTATGGGGCCTTGATCTCTGCTCTGTTGACTTTTTTGATGTTGAAATTTCAACTCTACAGTTTTACAAAGTGACTTTTATTGACATTTTAAATAATATAATGTATAAGAAGTAATATAAGAAGAAAATGTAAGAAGAAAAATATAAGAAATGAGTCTGTAATATAGCAGAAAATGTACAACACCAACCCAGACATTGAATACGTTAACATGGACATCAGTAATCGAATTATTTGCCTTAATCTGAATAAGACAGTAATATGATTAAGGTGTTTACATGAGTTGCTTTTTGAATGTTCCTTTCATGATCCCGTTTTGCATGTTATAGCACATAGATCGATTAATGTCATTGCGTCACCACGCTATCCACATTTCCTCTGGAGTTTCATGTAATTTTGGGTGTTTCATTTTTAATTTGTCGACTTTACCTGCAGTTTCGCTTTCATTCAGGAACATTTCATGCATGCCCTCCATGACAAGCGAGATATTGGATGCGAGTATGAACTGCTGGAGGAGTGTTGTTTTAATGGAGTTTGCTATCCCACGCCGTATGGGAAAAAACCTCAACCTCAGCATTTCGTGATGCAGGTGTCTGTGGTCCTTTACTGACTCGGTAGGTGCAGAGAATAGTGTCAAACAGCCGTGTGTATATGGACTATCCTGTTGCAAAATGCGGCGAAAATCCTTCACGATGGTAATAGTTTGATTGCGGTGTTTACATGTCTGTACTGCACTTCAATAATGCCAAAAAAATCAGCATACTCCACATGTCTTAATCCGATTTCTGTTTAGTTCGATTATGACCTTAATCAGATTAAATTAATCAAAAATCGCTGTTTACATGGTAGACTATTAATCAGAGTATTGTCTTAATAGTATTAAAATCGGATTATTGGTGTCCATGTAAACGTACTCAATATATGACTTTTAAAAAATGTTAATAAAAGTCACTTTTTTAACTTTTAAGGTTTAAAAGTTGTTGGATGAAAGATCAAGGTCACAAAATGCAATTCAAAAGCATAAATAAACAGGACTGGTATTTTCAACTTATATTTACTTCCAAATAAAAAAAACTGTTGTGATTATGTCAAGGCATTAAATCGTGTTCAGTCTCTTGTATGTTTCATGTGCACGAGTGCAAACAAAAGCAGTAAGTTGCTGCCTGCAGTTCTGGGTTTCTGATTACTATAAAGCCACATTAAATAAAAGAGCAACCCCTAAGCAGTGAATTATACACCAGGCATTTGCTGCATCCCAATTTGCATACAGTCGTGGCCAAAGGTTTTGAGAATTGCATAAATATTGGAAAAGTTGCTGCTTAAGTTTTTATAATAGCAATTTGCATATACTCCAGAATGTTATGAAGAGTGATCAGATGAATTGCATAGTCCTTCTTTGCCATGAAATTTAACTTAATCCTGAAAAAAACTTTCCACTGCATTTCATTGCTGTCATTAAAGGACCTGCTGAGATCATTTCAGTAATCGCCTTGTTAACTCAGGTGAGAATGTTGACGAGCACAAGGCTGGAGATCATTATGTCAGGCTGATTGGGTTAGAATGGCAGACTTGACATGTTAAAAGGAGGGTGATGCTTGAAATCATTGTTCTTCCATTGTTAACCATGGTGACCTGCAAAGAAACGCGTGCAGCCATCATTGCGTTGCATAAAAATGGCTTCACAGGCAAGGCTATTGTGGCTACTAAGATTGCACCTAAATCAACAATTTATAGGATCATCAAGAACTTCAAAGAAAGAGGTTCAATTCTTGTTAAGAAGGCTTCAGGGCGTCCAAGAAAATCCAGCAAGTGCCAGGATCGTCTCCTAAAGAAGATTCAGCTGCGGGATCGGAGTGCCACCAGTGCAGAGCTTGCTTAGGAATGACAGCAGGCAGGTGTGAGCGCATCTGCACACACAGTGGTGTCAAGAAGGGCAGCAAAGAAGCCACTTCTCTCCAAAAAAACATCAGGGACAGATTGATCTTCTGCAAAAAGTATGGCGAATGGACTGCTGAGGACTGGGGCAAAGTCATATTCTCCGATGAAGCCCCTTTCCGATTTGGGGCATCTGGAAAAAGGCTTGTCCGGAGAAGAAAAGGTGAGCGCTGCCATCAGTCCTGTGTCATGCCAACAGTAAAGCATCCTGAGACCATTCATGTGTGGGGTTGCTTCTCATCCAAGGGAGTGGGCTCACTCACAATTTTGCCCAAAAATACAGCCATGAATAAAGAATGGTAGCAAAACCCCCTCCAACAGCAACTTCTTCCAACAATCCAACAACAGTTTGGTGAAGAACAATGCATTTTCCAGCACGATGGAGCACCGGGCCATAAGGCAAAAGTGATATCTAAGTGGCTCGGGGACCAAAACGTTGAAATTTTGGGTCCATGGCCTGGAAACTCCCCAGATCTTAACCCCATTGAGAACTTGTGGTCAATCCTCAAGAGGTGGGTGGACAAACAAAAACCCACTAATTCTGACAATCTCCAAGAAGTGATTATGAAAGAATGGGTTGCTATCAGTCAGGATTTGGCCCAGAAGTTGATAGAGAGCATGCCCAGTCGAATTGCAGAGGTCCTGAAAAAGAAGGGCCAACACTGCAAATACTGACTCTTTGCATAAATGTCATGTAATTGTCGATAAAAGCCTTTGAAACGTATGAAGTGCTTGTAATTATATTTCAGTACATTACAGAAACAACTGAAACAAAGATCTAAAAGCAGTTTAGCAGCAAACTTTGTGAAAACTAATATTTGTGTCATTCTCAAAACATTTGGCCACGACTGTACCATCTATCCTAAATAGTGTTGCCAAAAGACGTTTAGATTACACTTTACTGCTCCAACTTTTTTGAAATGTGTTGCAAGAACCAAAATTGGAGTATGTGTTTATTTTGAAGAAAAAAAACAAGCAAAAAAAAACCTGTAAAAATCATGAGGAACACATTAAATGTTTGTTTTATTGTCTGCAATGAAATACAAGTCAAGTTTTCTGATTTGGGGTTGTACTTATTATTATAAACTACATATTATAAACTACATATTAAGGTAATTCATAAACATTACAGCACACGTTTCAAACACCATTCCTCAAACCAAGACAACTGAAGTGAAAAACACTAGTATTAGCAATAGAGTAATATTAATACACCACATCAGAAACCACAGACTGCACCTGCCGTCTGCTCACTTCCAGAAAGCAGAAGAGAAACTGACTCGCTGACCTTCTGCCAACAAACCCAGATTGATTTTAATAATGGCGAGCACACAGAGAATGATATTGTATCCTCATCAGAATCATGTGGCTTGTAAAATAGAGAAGCTCATTGTACATTGAAATGTCACACCTGGCCGAGAGCGAGAACGTGGCGCGCAGGTGAAACAGCAGAGAGACGTGTTAAGTGTCTTTATTGTCTCCTGGGCACATAAACAATCTGAAATGGTAAAATGATCCATGTCAGAGGTTTTGTTCAACAAAGGCAGTTGCGGATAATCTTCGGCGAAACGTGGAGTAGGATGACATAAAAAAAAAACTCTATTCATCTGAACTCCACACCCTGAAACACATACATGCACACGCACACTTCAGATAGCGTGCTATTCTTTAATGAGCCTTTAGAGCAATGATTTTTATATTATTAGGAAATTATCAGGTGTTGGGTTTTTTTTGTGGTTGATATGGTGTTGCTAAGTGGCTGCTTTTTTAGGAAATTCTCTATATTTCAGTGTCTACTGTGTACAAAATGACCACCATTTCAATGCTATAAAACTGTAAAAGTGCTACAGTAAAAATCAGTAAGATGGTTAACAGTAAGTTACTTAACTGTAAATTGTCTTTCCCAGAATTCCCTGCATGACACTTTTTGTGCTTTCCTGTTGACATTGCAGTGGTTCTTTTTAGTTATACATTAGAGTTTTATGTTACATCTAATGTTGATAATAATGTTTATTACATTATTTAAATTTAATGTGTGTCAATAGCCCGTTTCACACATACAGACTTTTCCGGAAAATTACTGGCAATTTTCCGGAAAGGGATCGTGTGAAAATACTGGTAAATTCGTTCCAGCAATTTTCCAGAATAAGAAGTTGTAACATTACCGGAAATTTGCCGAAATGCTGTTCTGTGTGAACAGAAAAAGTAAATTGCCGGAAAGAGCGCGTTCACATCTAGAACGCACTAACGTGAGACGTCTACTCCGACCAATCAGACGCATTCACATCCATGCTGTTTATGAAAATAAAAGCCTTTGAATACTTTTCCAGACACATTTAGCTGTTAGTTGTTAGTCAGATAACGTTTTTATGTTCCTTCTTACGCCAACTGTGGAAAAAATGATCGATAAATTCTTATGACAAACCGCTGTGAGTTTACCTGGAAGCTTTGCGTTCAGATGCACGTGCATGTGAAGCAGCGTTGCTAAAGTTTTAAATAAAAGTGAAACCATCAAGAAAAAGACTGATCTCCTTCAAGTTTAATTCAAGCGCGGCCGTTTAGAGCTCATTTCTGGTTAATGATGTCAGAATTTACCAGTATTTTGGAATGGATGTGTGAAGGGTCTTCCCGGAAAAATTCCGGATTGTCCTGTGTGAACAGCACATATTTGAATTCACCAGTAAAGTCGCTCCGGAAACTTTCCAGATATTTACCGATATCTCTGTGTGAAAGGGGCTAATGACACTGAGCGTCTTCTATATATTAGTATGTATGTTTCTCTGCTTGTGGGAAATGTAGTTTGCGATGAGCTTTGTTTCATCATATGACTTTCTCATCCACACCTGCTTATTGTTGTGTTTTTGTCTGTGTAACAAAGGTATAATGTGTAGATGTTAGTACTTCAAAACACCAGATGCATTGTTATTTTTAAGATTCTTTCATGAAAAGAACAGCAACAAAAGAAGTATTTTATAGAAATGTAAATGCTTCGCTGTCACGTTTTATAAACGTAATGCATCCTTGCTGAATAAAATGTGCTCTAAAAATGCAGTGTTGTTTAAATTAAAATCTGGGTAAAATATGAACAAAATTAATGGTTGGGTTGAAAATTTAATTCAGAAATTTGTAGACCAATACATAAAGGGATAGTTAACCCAAAAATGACAATTCTGTCATCATGCAACTAGGCATGGAGAATCTCATCTCATCCCAGCTCTTCGTAAGAATGCAAAATTCAGGAAAGCCCACCCCTCCCAAGCATGTAGATATAAGAGAACAATTTAACTTTTTGAATCAATGAACTCTATGGCACCTTGTGCTTTGACACATTGCCCTGGTCTCCACTGTTGTAGATGCTGGTGATTTGTCAAACTGTGGCTTAAAGTCTGCGTGAACCAGAAATTGATGAGACTTTTATTTCAGTATGTTGATGTACATCCAACTAAAATGGAATATTGAGTAGGGGGCGGGGCTTTCTTTTTGCACATCATTCCCTCATGGCAAACTAACGGTAAGAGGGGCGTGGCTAAGAATATTGTGGCTGAAGCGTCAAACTGACGTCAACAGAGAAAGGCCGACACTCCAAATGCAAACAAATGGTTGAACTTTGATTGAAGATTACCAAAACATTTTTTATTCAGGGGATTAACTTGCACAGATGAATTGTTCACCTAAAGAATAACAATGTGCGCTAGCAAAATAAACGTTGCAAATTTTGATTTCACACAGACTTTAACAGTGTCTGCTCCTCTTTGGCCTCGTTGAGCTGTAAAAGACACACAACTTTTTTTTTTAATGAAAAGTTTAACTTAATATTTTTAGTCAGTTTGATTGATATAAGTTGAGAGTTGAGTTAATTTTAACTCAAAGATGTAAAAAAGCAAGAATTCCTTTACAGTGTATATAAACTGATCTGTGAACTGCACCTGTGGCACTAAAAATGCTGGGTTGTCTTAACCCAGTGCTGGGCCAAATATGGACAAATCCAACTGTTGGGTTAAAAATGTACTTTAGATTTAATTTAAAACAAAATAACTCAGTGGTGGGTTTCTTTATATTTAACCCAAGGCTGGGTTAATACACGTTTTCAGGTGTGATCATGACTGTAGTTAAACTGTAGGACAAACAAAAAAATGCTAAAAGAAAAAATTATAATATAAAAAAACGACCGCTTAAAATTTCACAGTTTCTCTGAATTTACTGTATTTATTTGGTATGGGTTTGATTAATTTTAACAATTGTTTTATTCCATAAAAGTCTGATAACATTTCTTCCCAATTTCCGAATGAAAACACGGTCATTTTACTGTCAAGAAAACAGCACTGATAGTTGAGGAGTTACACCACACAGTACATCAGAATCCTGAGGTCAGATGTCTTGCGAAATTTTGTGACGCATCATCATCATTCAGCTACATTTTATAGTCTCAGCAGGCAGTTTTCTGTCAGCGTGTGTAAACCAGGTCTGACCAGAGCAGCACATGTGACGTTTTCAGCAGGAAATTCCACTCATTCCAAACAATTCCCCGATCACAGCTTTACTCCGTTACCACATGGTGCTTCTCGTATCCTTTTCCATACTCCAACACAAACAAACACACACATTGGTATTTGTGGTTTACAGGGACTGTTCATAGGCGTAATGTATTTTATATTGTAAAAAATGCTTATTATATGACTCTACCTCCCAACTACCCCTCACAGGAAGCCTGTGGCAAAATGTTTATGTCAAAAGAGCATTTTGGATTACAAGGACATCAGGCATGTCGTCATAAACCACCATAATAGAGTAAAACGATGTCATACCCATGTCATTAAACAAAAAAAACTATCCTCATAAACCACTAAAACCAGTACACACACACACACACACACACACATATATCGTCTGCTAAACCCCCGATGGGCTTCCTCTGAAATTCCACTTTTTTTTTGCATGTGCGCAGGAAGTGGTGACGTCTGTGTGACTATCATGTGCTGGAAGGGGAAGCTCCATCTGCTCTTCTATATATGGTTTGCTGTGCTTTAGGCGGACGTGGGTGGACGAGTGAAGCGTAGCTGTTGTGTGCCATGTTTTTATGGCTTATAGTCAACAGAGTGGCCCTTTACAGCTTTATCTGTTTCTCCATACGGTGAAAGAGGGCGACATGAAAGGGAAAGTGTATTAAAAAAAAGAAAACGAGTCTGAGAAAATGCTCACAGAATGAGGGAGCTGGTTAGATTAGAAAGAGCGGGACCATCCAGTCCAAAGTTCAGTGGAAAATGGGTGGGACTTCTGAGATACCATGGTAAAAAAAAATAAGAAATTGGAAGGAGAAGTGTGTTTGTTTTCAAAGAAGATAAATTAACTGAAAAGAGAAAGGGAGTAGTTTTTGCTTATTCATACTGAAGATGTGATATAAAATACTTAGTCATATTATTCATATATTCAACATATAAAACAATAAAAGTCTTTTTGCTGAAAAAAAAAAATTTGAAATAAATAACTACATTGCAACATTTATGTCAAAAAAACACAAAGTTTTATTATGTATTACATTGGTATACACTATATGTAATGAATATATACATTTCTACTATTTCTATAGTATTGTATACAGTAACTCAAATAGCCACTCATTACAACCGAGGTATGCAGAAGAGCACCTCTGAACGCACAACATGTCGAACCTTTAGGCGGATGGACTACAGCAGCAGAAGACCACACCGGGTGCATCTCCTGTCACCTAAGAACAGGAAACTGAGGCTACAATTCGCACAGGCTCACAAAAATTGGACAATAGAAGATTGGAAAAACGTTGCCTGGTCTGATGAGTCTCGATTTCTGCTGCGACATTCGGATGGTAGGGTCAGAATTTGGCGTCAACAACATGAAAGCATGGATTCATCCTGCCTTGTATCAATAATTCATGCTGGTGGTGGTGGTGTAATGGTGTGGGGGATATTTTCTTGGCACACTTTGGGCTGATTAGTACCAATTGAGCATCGTGTCAACGCCACAGCCTACCTGAGTTGTGTTGCTGACCATGTCCATTCTTTAATGACCACAGTGTACCCATTTTTTGATGGCTACTTCCAGCAGGATAACGTGCTATGTCATAAAGCGAGAATCATCTCAGACTGGTTTCTTGAACATGACAATGAGTTCACAAATGGCCTCCACAGTCACCAGATCTCAATCCAATATAGCACCTTTGGGATGTGGTGAAACGGGAGATTCGCATCATGGATGTGCAGCCGACACATCTGCAGCAACTGCGTGATGCTATCATGTCAATATGGACCAAAATCTCTGAGGAATATTACCAGTACCTTGTTGAATCTATGCCACGATGGATTAAGGCAGTTCTGAAGGCAAAAGGGGTCCAAACCGGTATTAGTAAGGTGTACCTAATAAAGTGGCTGTAGAGTGTATAGAGAGAGAGAGAGATAGTAACAGTGATTGTAATAAGTATATATATTCATTATATATAATAATAATAATTCCTTACATTTATATAGCGCTTTTCTAGACACTCAAAGTGCTTTACACAATGGGGGGATCTCTTCATCCACCACCAGTGTGCAGCATATACCTGGATGACGCGACAGCAGCCATATTGCACCAGACCGCACACCACACACCAGCTGATTGGTGGAGAGGAGACAGAGTGATGAACCTATTGTCGTATGGGGATGGTTAGGAGGCCATGATGGACAGAGGCCAGTGAGCAGATTTGGCCAGGATACTGGGGTTAAACCCCTACTCTTTTTCGAAGGACATCCTGGGATTTTTAACGACCTCGGTTTAACGTCTCATCCGAAAGACTGCACTCAATGAGCAGTATAGAGTCCTGATCAATATACTGGGGCGTTAGGACCCACACAGACCGCAGGTTGAGCGCCCCCTGTTGGCCTCACTAACACCACTTCCGGCAGCAACCTAGCTTTCCCTTGTGGTCACCCATCCAGGTACTGAACAGGCGCAGCACTGCTTAGCTTCAGTAGGTGACCGTGTGAGAGTTGCAGAGAGCTAGCTGCCGTGTATATATATATACACAATGAGTATATTTTGTTTTGTAAACTACTGATTAAATTTTTTCAAATGTTGTTATGTAGAGAATTTTAATTTTGTTGCC
>CAIGQV010019356.1:3142839-3171299 GCA_903798115.1 Danio jaintianensis
GACCACACAGAACTCTTTATTATCCCCCAAACAGTCATATATTTTCCTGAAATGATGTGTTTTTTGTTATGGAGTCGTTAGATCACACACATTCCAGCAACATTGCTACAGAAAATGATTAAACTTTCTAGCCCATCCAGAAGTGTAATAAAAAAATGAAAAGCAAACATACGCACACACAGCCGCGCAACACAAAGGCCTCCATTGTTGTGCTGGAATTGGAATGTGTGTCAGACTATGTCAGAGGTTGGGTGGAATTTGCTTTTTACATGGAGACAAAAGACGGACTATGACTGAGTGAAAGTCGAGGCGGGGATGTGGAGAAGGCCAGCGTACAGCAGCGCTAATGTACACCATGTGGATTTCATTGCCGTAACTGCTTGAACGAACTGACCCGAGCACCAGTGTTTACTGCTCTGCCCAAACTTTCCATCGTTGTTCTTGGACCATCGGCTGCTGTACAGCCAAATTATTATAAATTACAGCATAAGGTTTTTACATTTAAGCAGTGGTTAAAAATATGGAGCCTAACTGGTCTGTTAAAGAACTGAGTTACGAAATGTATGAAAATCAAGATTCCCCTCAAGCTTTCAATGCATAACACATTGCTAAGATGCCTTGCGAACCACAATTTGGATGTAAGCCCAAGACTTTTAGGAAAAAACTCTGTGGACTGACGAGACAAAAGTTGAATTTTTTGGAAGGTGTGTGTCCCATTATGCATGGCGTAAAAGTAACACTGCGTTTCAGAAAAAGAACATCATCCCAACAGTAAAATGTGGTGGTAGTGTGATGGTCTGGGACTGTTTTGCTGCTTCAGGATCTGGAAGATTGCTTTGATGAATGGAACCATGATTTCTGCTTTGTACTAAAATATCCTGAAGGAGAATGTCCCGCCATCTCTTAGTGACCTCAAGCTGAACCGAACTTGGGTTCTGCAGCAGGACGAGGATCCAAATCACACCAGCAAGTCCACTTCTGAATGCCTGACGAAAAACTAAGTAAAGACTTTTGGGGTGGCCTAGTCAAAGTCCTTCCCTGAATCCAATTGAGATCCTGTGGCATGATCTTTAAAAGGCTTTCATGCTTGAAAACCCTCCAATGGGGCTGAATTATAACAATTCTGCAAAGATGAGTGGGCCAAAATTCCTCCACAGTGCTGTAACAGACTTATTGCAAGTACTTGAAAATGCTTGATTGCAGTTGTTGCTGCTAAGGGTGGCCCAACCAGTTATTAGGTTTAGGGGGCAAACACATTTTCACACAGGGATATGTAGTTTTGTATTCAGTTTCCTCTTAAAAACGAAAACTTTCATTTCAAAACTGCATGATGTGTTTACTTGTGTTATCTTTGAGTGATATTTAAATTTGTTAGATGATCTGAAACATTAAAGTGTGACAAACATGCAAAAAAAAAAAGAAATCAGTAAGGGGCAAATACTTTTTTACACCACTGTATATCTTCCTGATGACTTGATTTGTGCATTTTAGGACTGTTCAGACAAATTTTCAGATAATTATTATACACTGCTGAGTTGTTTTGTGATGCTTAGTTAGATAGTGGCCGTGATTGTTGCCAAAAAAAATAACTGCATTTTTACACATGGATGTACTTCACTCTCTAAAAGGGATAGTTCACCCAAAAATGAAAGTTCTGTCATCATTTACTCACCCTTTACTTGCTTCAAACCTTTATGAGTTTCTTTCTTCTGTTAAACACAAAAGAAAATATTTAGAAAAATGTTGGAAACCTGTAACCATTGACATCAATAGTATTTATTTTTCCAACTACAGAAGTCAATGGTTACAGGTTTTCAGCTTCCTTCAAAATATATATACTTTTTTTGTAGAAGAAAGAAACTCATAAAGGTTCGAAACCACTTGAGGGTGAGTAAATAGTGAGTAAATCTCCTTTTCTTGGGTGAACTATCCCTTTAATCTTAGGTAAATAGTATCTTTCAAAAATTGTGTTCATCTCTTGCATTTTTTTCTGGACACTTCCATTAGGTTGTTTTAAATGAGCTTTAGTCACAGACTAAACAAATCAGGGCTGAAATCAGGCCAGATTCTTCTCTCGCTTCATAATACAGTACAGTCTGAGAGCTCACTAGATACAGCTGCTACTTTTTACAACTTCAAGATCTCCACCATTTCACAAGCCATCTGACGTTGCAAGAAATCTTAATACTGCAATATTCCTCACTAGACAAAGACAGTTTCCAACAGGGGATTTGTTGTTTCAAAACATTTGAAGAGAATTGATGTAGAAGTGCATGGATGTGCATATTTAGATTGGTGATTTTGTTTTTAAAATAATGTGTGTTTAATTAAAGAAACAGTGCGACACGGTGGCTCAGTGGTTAGCATTGTCACATCACAGCAAGAAGGTCACTGGTTCGAGTCCCGGCTGGGTCAGTTGGCATTTCTGTGTGGAGTTTGCATGTTCTCCCCGTGTTGGCGTGGGTTTCCTCCGGGTGCTCCGGTTTCCCCCACAGTCCAAAAACATGCACTATAGGTGAATTGAATAAACTAAATTGGCCGTAGTGTATGAGTGTGTATGGATGTTTCCTAGTACTGGGTTGCAGCTGGAAGGGCATCTGCTGTGTAAAACATATGCTGGATAAGTTGGCGGCTCATTCCGCTGTGGCGACCCCTGATGAATAAAGGGACTAAGCCGAAGGAAAATGAATGAATTAAAGGGACAGTTCACCCAAAAATTTTAATTTCCTCACCATTTGCTCACACTCAAACTATAATTAATGTCTTTTTTCTGTTAAACATAGTGATGGCTGCTTTTAAAGCACTTTGAAGCCTTTACAAATCTTTGCTTTAAATCAGTGTTTGGGAATGCGTATCAAATTGGCAAAATTGCATGATTTAAAAAAACGGGGATTTGTTATATTATTGCAGATTTTAAATGTTTAAAAAATTCAATGGCTCTCCATTGGGGGAATGATTTGAATCCACATGAATCGCATGAATTCACTCAGATTGACGCTCAGTGGTAAATCACTGGACAGGTTTCATTGCTTGTACCTGATCTCAGATAAGTTTTACTAGTTTGTAGACATATTTGATGATAAGCTAAGTACATTTCATAGGTTATACTTTCAATTTAAAGTTTGCAGTGTGTTTGAAAAAAATTAATACATGTTTTTATTGAATTTACATGTTTTTGACCAGAAGGTGTCCCTACATGTTTGAATGTTTCGTAAAAAGTGAATCATTGTGCGAAGAAATTGGTTCAGTTGTTTTCAATGCTTTGAGAAAAACTTTGTTTCGCCTATTACTAGTTGAACAAAACAAGATATTCTGAAGAACACCAATAGCTGTTTTTTTCCAACTGTTTGCAGTATATCTTGTTTTGTGTCCAACAGAAGAGAGAATTTCTGGGAGAAGTTGATGAGTTTATGTGCTGTAAATCCAGCAGCTCTAATCTCTCCACAGCAGTGCAGACTAACATGGTGGCATTCATCAGCCAACATAGATCAACTAAAATGTTCATTATTAAGATGTTTAAACTGCAAATTATTTGTTCTTACACATATTTGAGAATCTGGATATCAAATATTTCACAATGTAATAAATTTGGGCTGAGAATATTAGTCAAGAAGATCGCACAGAATATTTGCATGCACAGATATAGCAAGACATATCAGAGTGCTATCAGTAGGCAGGATTTGAGAGGTTTTGTGACATAATTTAGCCTGAAAAACAACACTTGTAGTCCAAACGAGCCATTCCTTGCAGTTCTTAAAAGGGAACTTTTTGTCTTTCTTTGGGGTGGTCTTTGAGATTTGTTTTATACTCCCAAATATAAACACTACACACTGACTAACATTGAAAAAGTGAAAAAAACTGAATAATAGGACCGCTTTAAAAATCTAAATAAAATAAAACACCCTGCTTTTATGAATTTGCAGTGAAACTTATCGAACAGAACAATGTTATTTGTTGAGCAAAGCATGCTTCTTGGTGTTGCATACGTGTGATGATATTTTAATAACTTGTAATGTACTTATAATTGCCAAAACAAGTCAAAACAGTGCCAGGAATTATTCTGGTACACATAAAAAGCTCATATCTGCTGAAAGAAGACCTATTTCTTGTCAGTTTTATCAATAATTTCACAACTATGAATGAAAACAGGGTTGGTTGAGCATTCAGTCACATTTATAGGGTCACATCATGCCTTTTTTTTGCACCAGAGTTTATTTGTAAGTGGACTGAGACCTATAATTTATTATTTGGTTCACACCAAGGTTCAAATATAGCAGTGTTCACGCTTATTGAAATGAACTACAGTAACTAAACAAATCACACCAAAGTTAGTTTTAGTGTCAGTTTTAATTAAACCAAATGTGCTTGCACTCTTAAACCACACTTTAACCTCTTTAATAGTGAATGATTAGGGGCGCTGCTAAGATGATTAGCCTACTTTATAAAAATTGCTAATTATAATTTCTGTGATGTTTATCTTTCACAGACATTACATCACTTCAATGGGAAACTGTGAGTAGAGTTTTGTTTTACGAACAATATCATGTTGTGACATGCAAAAGTGGTTTCAAGTTCAAAGTCATCCTAGAATACAATTGTTGCATTAAAAACGGGAAAGGTTAGACATTTGCCAGTTACTATGACTGATAGAGCTTCAAACTGACACCTTTTAAGGGAAATGACAACCTTTAATGCAACACCACCCTGATGTAACTGAGATTTCTTGATGGATTTATGATAATAAGAAAAAATACAAATAAAAAACAAACATACCGAACACCAAGGTGGTTTGCTGGACTTAGGTGGTCTTTCCAGCCTAATCAGTTTGCTAAGTGTTTTGTCACTTGGAAGATCAGGTAAAATAAAACAGACCTTATGAAAATCATGGATTTTACTACACATAATATATATATATATAATTTAATTTTTTTTTAAAACATGCTACACTTAACATAGTTTAATCATGGCATTTGTAGTGAAACTGTAATGGCACTCTATAGGCTGCATATAAAACATAGTTACTACACTTTTACTATAATAAAACCATGGTTAATTTTCATAAGGACTGGAGACTCAAATATAGGCTAAACCAACTCAAACCACCCAACCATCTATGTTAGTTGAAGTATTTCTGTCAGGGTGGGGAGATTAAATGAATGAAAGCTTTTGTTTTTATCATCAATGGCATCTAAAATCATTGTGGTTTTCGTTTTCCACCCCAAGGGAAAGGGAAGGAAAGCACTCTTGAAAGTCCTGGAAGCTTACGTCATTGAAACTTTCCACTAACTAATGCATTATTTCTTCCCTAACTCTTCTCAAAGCTTCCGCAAAATGGTAACTAGTCATTACTCCGGTTTTTTATATTGGTCAGCTATTTACATAATTAAAAACACGAATCGCGTTAATCTGTCAAAAAAACCCGGCGGATTTTATACTGAGAAGAGATTGATCGTGAAACAACAGTTTTACATATGCTTAAAACTATTTTAGTCATCGCGTATTTCAACTGTTTACACTTTTCTCAGTCGACAACGTAAACCTGTTGCGTCCGGAGTTTCCGTAAATTACGTCATACTACCGATCTGCATTCTGATTGGATGCATGAGAAAGATAGGCGGGGTTGGAGCGGGATTGAATAAAACCAAAGGCGATCAATCATTATACAGGAATACTGCGTATTAACACACAGGACAACAGTGAGAAGTTCGCGTTAAATCGTCTCAACAAATCGAATTCAAAAAGGATTAACGAAACCAGGACAGGTTTATTTTGATTTATATAAGTGATTCTTTACGAAAAGGACAACAATTTTATTCACCGGGGCTACTTATTTTGAAGAGAAGATGTTGAAAGTTTACCTCATGTTGGTTTTGTCGGCGGCTGCTGCTGTTTTCGCTGAATCGGTGAGTATCGTGTGAATTTTAACCAATATTAAATGGAGTTTAACAGCTATCGAGCCAAATCTTCTTTTAATCAATCAAACTTCACTATAAACAGGTTATATGAGAGTTAGCTAAAGCGTTAGCTTTGTCAACGGACCTGTTGAAACAACAAAAGCTTCTAAGTTAACGTTAGGCCGTGTTAAACAGAATTGTTTTTAAGAGTATTATTTTTGGCTTAATTGCCAAACTTGATAAGTTTTAGTCGGGTTTAATGAAACGCGCGCACCTCAAATAAACTTTTACAAGGAAGAATGTCGTGTAGTGGTGGTGATTTGTAAACCAATGTGAATCTATGTTTGTGTGTAACGTAAATGTATTTAAGAGAGTAGTTTTCTGGCTTTGGCACCCAACCAGTTCAAACTAGTACACATTTTTGTTTGTTGAATGGCCTATTGAGTAGCATTGGCTTTCATGTGACAGTTTTTGCCTGCAGGGTTTTTGTTTTAAGCTCATTTGATTAGACTGGATTCATTCCACTATTATGGTGCAGTCCATGAGGTTTGCTTTTCCATCTGTTCATTATGGAATCACCCACTGAAGCACCTGTGAATGGGATGCCACAGCTTTGTGTTGGCCAGTTCTTTCATAACTCAAAAGAATGGCTAGCTGCAGATGTCTTTGGAGCTGAAATAGAAGACAAATGCCACCCAGTGTGCTTGCTCGGTCAGTCAGCCAAACACACACACACACACACACACACACACACACACACCCTTGCACAAGTCAAAATGCAAATTCTTTCAGCCCAAACGCTCCATTCTCTCACAGACCTTTGGAAAGGTGTTGGCGTAGATCTTTATCTAGACTTAAACACCAACAGATGCAACTTTTGTCTTGAGTCTGCATCTTCTTGATCTTTTCTGAAGGTTTTAGAGTGTAACATTGAGTAATCCACTGTGAAATAAAGCTATAGAACAGTTTATTAGTTGCACTGTTTGTCACACAGCAGACGGTGTGATTTAATCTCGAGTGGGAATGAGGGAACAAGCTTACACGCACCAAAAGCCTTGTCCTTCGAGGCAGGGAAGGCCGCAGCATTCCTCAAAATCATGCAGAAGTGTCTGCGTTCCTTTCATCCCCCTCCCTCTCCATTCTTTTGCATTTTCCTGAGGAATTTGACCCCTCCTGACCTTGACCAGCCCTTCTTTTGGGATTTCACACACTTCGGCGGATTTAAATGGTCCACCTCTTTCATCCAGGTCCCTCCTCTTCAGCCACTGGACAAGTTTGTGTGGCTTAAACTCAACATGACATAGACACTTTAAACCTCAGTAATAGGCAAAGTAGCAGTGGGTATTTGCGATTTGGCCCTTGGGTTGGTTGTATTTGAATAGTTAAGCACAGCTTTCACTGCCCTGGCTGATATAATGTAATATCTTGTTGGTAAGACTGGCAGTAATAATAATAACCTGCCAAGATTCTGTATATAATGTGACAACTAAAAATTAATGCATTTCTGAGAATGCAACATATTATAACATTATTGTCACACCAGTAATGGATTCATCATAAAGTCCTGCTTCATAAGTGTTGTCTTTATTATAAATGTCCTGCTAATAATTGTGTTATAAATTAGGCATGAGGTGATTTGCATAAAAGTAAGTTTGCTATTATTTTGTCCATCTAGTTATTTTGAAGTGCGAAGCTCATCTGAAAGGGTGTTGAAAGGTAAAGTAGTGAACATGATGAATACTTTCACCGGGATGTAATAATGATTTCTGCATTGCTGTCCACTGGCCTATTAAATAGCTTTTGAGAGTGGAATGTTGGCAAAGAGTTGATAGGGTTTTGTTTGCTTGGGTGAAAAAAGAATTTTAGTTATTACAGCGATTCTGCTTGTGTACTCTGTTTATTGTATGCATCAATGTTTACTTCAGCAAATGCAATGCCTTATGCTGTACGCTTTGGTTGCGCAAGTCCAAAGGAATATCTTGAGGCCATGTAAAGGGACTCTGTGTGTTCTAGAGTCGTTTAGCAGACCACACTGTCACTGTTCCAGTTCTGTTGCTTGTGGAGCTATTAACCATATGCCAGACAGGCTTTACTTGGAAGTGCTGATAACCAGCCACCAGCTGTCCTTCATAATGCCAGTTCCACTTTTTTGGGTTGTTCTGTATCTTTTCCCAGGTTATTAGTGAGGGGATGCTTTTATTTGAGGTTAGATAGTAATTCATTGTAATGGCATATTAGCATTTGGGTTTCTTCTGAATTAGCTTTACTATCTTCTCTAATAATGCTTCTTTGTGGACTGCACCCTCCCCCTAAGCAATGGCTTTTCCATCTAGCCTTTTGTCTTTCCCTGGCGTGTAAATGTTTGTACTCTCTGAAAATGCCCATTCTTCAAATAAACACCCGTCAGTGTGTTTATCAGCTCTTCAGACTTGAGTTAAAGAAAACTTGAGAGTCTAATCACCTCATTGATCTCCCTGCAACACATGTGGTGGTCTTTCCCTTCTAATAATACATTTACTGCTTGCTTCCAGTATCCTGGATTCCCTTTTTTAAGTTGTTTTCCAGAGTCTTTGTGTATTTCAGATGCAGTCAGAATGCTCTTTTGCAGGTCTTGTCATGTATGGTAGGGGTATAGCTTTCTTGTAGTCTCACGCTTCCAATAGATTTATTGGGGACTGACTGATGTTGCTTATTCACAGCTAATAAAATGGAGATATTATGTTTAAACATGTATTAAATTCTCAAAATCCTATTTCTGCTTTGACACAAATAACAGCTAAATACTTTTTCATTAGATCAAAATATAAACTAATGGGCATATTAATAATAATTCAATACTTCTCCATTAAGTGTTTTAAAAGAGTATTTATTGTGTGACTTTTGACTATATTTACTTCCATAGTGTTTATTTTATATATGTGCATTATTGTAACATACTTTGCATCAGCTTCTGCCGTGCTTCTCATTTCTTGCTTAAATTAATGGCTGTAAAAATTATGCATAAAGTAAATTTAAAGTCATGTTTAATGCAGATAGGTGTGTTTGCATGCAATGTTTAAAATTTTCAGATAATTTGCCAAATCTGTGTCTAGCGTTTATTTGTAAAACTATTGAAAACCATCAAGAGCATATTTAGCACTTTTACGACTCCAGAATCCAATCAAATTCTCTTTAACTCCAGGTTTTAGTGGGTCACGAAAGGTCCTGTTGTCAGGAAGTTTCTAGATCTCATGTTTTCAGGCCCAGACCTCACAATACTGCTTGTATGGGCTATTCAGACCGGCTCATTGTGTATTAAACAGGCTTTAACTTATGGTGAGAAGCTTCATTAATGAAAGCCACCAACAGACAGAAGGAAAGCGTGATCACACTTCCTGTGGGAGAGAATAGAGGCTGACGGCAGTCATGTTGAATAGTCTTTTATTTGGTTTAGTTGTAGATTTAAAAGGAAAAGTCCAATCTTGTTTCCATCGCATGCCGTAATGCTTTGAACAGGTGTTAGGGTGAGAATGTGGCCGTGTAATTGAACAATGACGTATCGTTTAGCAGGCAGGTGAGTCTTTCCACTGGAGATTCAGCTGGGTGTGTAGGAAGGAAAAATGCAACTATAAATAGTTCCCGAGAAGGTGGAAGGAATTCTCCTAACATGCATTTGTGTGTAAAGTAGGACGTTAGCTCTGTCCCGGATGAGGAGTGAATCTCGTGAGGAGATCAGATGACACAATGCATGGGTAAATCCGATTGTTGGGAGTAACAGAAGCTGTTTGTGTTGACGACTGAGGTTGTAATTGGTTGTGACCTGAAAGGACAACAAGGAGAGTCTTCAAACCACCACTGATGACGATGATAGCGGATAATATTTCTACCATGGCTTCAATAGATCATCCTGCAAACATTTATCCACATCTTTAGATGAAAAATCCACTAAATTTCCAATTCTGTGATGACTTACCAATGGCTTTTCATACACAGAAAGTGTCAAACTTAAGATGCAAAACAGCTGGTTATTCAGATGTTGGCCTTTAAACTCATACACTGAATAATCACCTGATCACTCCAGTTTACCACAGTCATGGATGAGTCACTGATTGTGGTATCTTCTCTTTAACTCTCCCATTGTGACTCACTGAAACAGATGCCAGACCATTTGTAAGCAGATGGCCGGATTTGCTCCTAGCTTTGCTAGTCCTGACAAAGGCCTGCTTTACTAAGCTGGTTAATTTACACTGGCTTTTTTTCAGGGCATTACAGCTCAGTACTAGAGCATGTACTTGTAGATATGCGTCATCATCATATTAGACAGTCTCAGACACTATTACTATCAGTCTTTTACTCATTTACTCAACCTGTATGATTCCCTATTTAAAGTCACTGGCGCCAAATCAATGTGCAAATTGGATAACGGCATGAATAATTAAAATTTCAGTTCAAACCAGTCTTCAGACTACTTTAAATGGTGCTATTTGTCCTCTTTAGAGGTTGACAGCGCCCGTCTCCATCTATTGTATGAACAAAAGCTAGCATGAACATTGATAAACATCTTCTTTTGTGTGGAAAAAAGTCATACGGGCTTAAAATGACATGAAGGCGAGTAAATGATGACAATTTCATTTTGGGGGAACTAAGCTATTATTTCTTTAAGAGCTATTGTTATTGCATTCATTAGGTTTTTTTTAAATGCTGCTATGGGGTTTTCTGGTTGTTTCTAAGAAATTAAAACCCTGCAAAAACACGTTTATTTCCTGCATCGCACTCGAGAGATTTTGAGGGACTTTCTTTAGCAGTACATCTTCGTCTAGAGCTTTTAGTTTGGTCAGTGAGATTTCCTTTCAAGTGGCATGTATACAATTACTGAGAAGTAGCTTGCTTATGGGAATTTAAGCATTGGTTGAATTGAACCACCTCTTCACAGTAAGAGGGTATTCGCTGTACTTTCTTATACTGCTGTACTTTTTCTGTGTGCTTTTTTTCTTTCTTTTTTTCCCCTGAAGCTGAGCATTTCATAATGCTGGGGGATTTTGGAGTGGGGTTTCACAGCACAGTAAGGCTGAAAACCATAAAGTATGTCGGTCTCTCTCCCCACACCCTCTTGTGGTTTCAGTCGCTCTCTGTTTCTCGCTCTGCCTTTTTCTTTTATTATTTTCGAACAACAGAGCAGGCTAGAGCTGACTTGCAGTTTCATGTGGCGTTGATCCTGGTTTTCCTGGAAAATGAGTCAACCCCCCACTCCCAGTCTCCATTTTACCCCCCCACCCCACCCTCTCTATTATCATCCACAGTCATTTTTAAGCATAATGTTTCTTCTTAAAATACTGTAAAGTGTGTTTGAAATGTGTCTAAGGTGGTTTCACGAAGTTAGCTGGTGTGAGTACACACATCTGCATTACGTTTTGTTTTTGATTTCCCGGTATGTGAGAGTTTTCAGTGAAAAATTAAATTCGATTAAATCTGTTTTTGACAGAAAGCAGGCGAGCGAGACCGATAACGACCCTCAGCCCCTGTCCAATGAATTCTTTCGTCATTTTACACAATAGTGGAGAACCTGCGCTAACTTGCCTCTTACCTCCACAACTCCCTTTACTGTATTACAATCCCTCCACCCTTGACTGTAATGTGTGAATCACAATTGTCCACTATTCAGAACAGAATAGAAATGTCCTGCAACAGCGATGGAAAATGAACGACTCTTGAAAGACAAAGAGAAGAAATAAACAAAACTAAAATCAATTTTACTTCCTCCTCTTATGCTAATAGGCTTAGTTCATTAATGGTTTAAAGCCCATTTGCAGTTCTTGGCCAAATGGCTCCGCTAACCAGTATTGGTGTGACTTAATTAAATTAAGTGTGCTCTTAGAATTACCATGATGGCAGCAGTTTGGACAGTAACCAGCTTAACTTTTAATACGTTTTTTTACTTAAGATCTTAAGGAGTGAAAGTTTTATTTAAAACTTTATTTTTAGGTCATTCTTATGTTGCTAAGCTGTGATCTTTCCTTCAGTGCATTGTGTTTACATTAATTTGCATTACAAGGTACTGAATATGTACATATTTAATTGATGATTGGCCTTGGAACCAATGGCTAAGCTGCTTTCTAATGTATGTCATTTCTTTTTTTGTAGGTACGAGAAACTGAAACTTGGGTACCTCTGAAAAACAAGGCATCCCTTGAGGATCTGGAGTCCTCCGGCAACTCACCGAATGAAGACTTTGAGTTCACCGACTTAAACCAGACCGATGATGAGGATGGCTTTGATTTAGATGATGAAGATGATTACGATGACATGTCAGGCTCTGGGTTTGCAGATGTGGACGAAGATATTGAGGTAGTTATTGACTTACTATTCGTTAGTGCATAAAATAATTTTACAAGGAAATATTTCTCTTTTTTTTTTAAATGTATAGTTAACCCAAAAGTGAAAATTCTACCATCATTTACTCCTCTTTCACTTCTTCATTTTCATGTTTTTGTCATGTTCAAAACATTTGTTGAACACAAAAGATGATATTTTGAAAAAATAACTTCGACTTCAATAGTTTATATATATTTTTCATTATTATTATGGAAGTCGATGGATACCAGCAAAAATGGTGGTTCCACATAATTCCTTCATGTTTTCCCAACACAAATTAAGTTAAAGTAATCGTTTGTACAAATTTAAGTGGATTAAACACAAAAAAACCTAAGTTGTTATACAAAAAAACATAAGAATTGTGTTTCAACTCATTATAAATAAGTAGTTTGAACAAACAGGAAACAATTTTTTTTGAGTATCTTCTTTTGTGTTCAACAGAAGAAAGAAATGTGAGGTCATTTTCATTTTGGGTGGACCCTAAATCAACCTATCCATTTAAGTTAAAATTTAATGGTGTTGCAGTAAATGAGTATTCAAGACATCCGTGTATTTCATTTTGCTCACTGCTTTCATGTAACGAACTTGCCATTTAACCAGGGTCATGTGATGTATGGTTCTTTGAAGCTCAAATTGACTCACCAAGTTGAATCACAATGTCACTCATTCAAGCTGGACTCACTCACTGATCCACAAGTCATTACTTGTGGTCACGTCCTGTTAGAAATTACATTACTTTTACATGTTTACCATTCATGAGACCAATTACAAAAGTTAAGGTTAGAAAAAAGTTCACATGAGGCATTTGTTGTTGTTTATTGTTTAGCAACCAGTTTGATGTTGATATTAATTTTGGGACTTTTCCTTTCTTTTTTTCCAGAATGAATTCTTGAATAATCAGATCCCTGATACTAAGGGTCCATTTGCTCCAAGGCCAACTGTCGATGAGAAGATTCTGGTTGAAAACAATGAAGTGTTCTTGCATGGAGCACCAAACCAAGACTTGGACAATCACAGCAATGTCCTCATGACTCACGCTGGAGATGATAGCTTGTTCAACAACACAGAGGTGCTTGCAGGTGAGGACACACTGTTATTAAGGGATTATGTGTGAAATGGTGATTCTTTAATATCAGTGTTGAATATTTCTGAAAAAAACAATTAAGAAAGTAAAAAGACGCAAGCAAGAGGAAGTGACAAGCAATTTGCTGAAGGAAAAAAATGCAAATGTTTCTGTCAGCTTAATTTATGGAGTCACACAAGGATTTAGTAGATCATATGATCAAGCAGAGAGAGAGATCGCCCATTTTAAAAAACATTTCAAATAGTTTGGAGCAGTAAACATGTCAGGCTAGATAAGTAAAACAAATCATTGACTTCTGTTGTCTTCATTTAGTTTTAAAAACACAGATTTCTTTACAACTCAAAGGCATTATTGGAGATCTTTTATTTTCTTTGGATATAAAATAAGCCACAATTTGGCTTAGAATTTGAATGTGAGATTTGTGAATTTGAATGTAATCTTAGTTAACAATAGCAACACTGCTAATTGCATGCATAACTTCAGCTATGTGTCCATAAATTATGCATCTCATACATTGAGTACATTTACATGGACACCAATAATCCGATTTTAATACGATTAAGACAATACTCTGATTTAATAGTCTACCATGTAAACAGCGATTTTATTTATTTTTATTTTTTTTTATTTTTTTGATTAATTTAATCCGATTAAGGTCATAATCGAACTAAACAGAAATCGGATTAAGACGTGGAGTATGCTGATTTTAGTAGCATTATTGAAGTGCAGTACAGACATGTAAACACCGCAATCAAACTTTTTTTTTACCCTCAAGTAGTACTTTTTGGTGCATTTTGTGTCAGGATAGTCTATATACACATGGCTGTTTGACACTATTCTCTGCACCTGTCGAGTCATTGAAGGACCACAGACACATACACCGTGAAATGCTGAGTTTTTTTTTTCTTCCATTCGGCGTGCGGTATCAAATTCCATTAAAACAACACTCTTCCAGCAGTTTACACTCGCATCCAATATCTCATTTGTCACGAGGGCATGCATGAAATGTTCCTGAATGAAAGTGAAAGTGCCAAAGTGCAGTTAAAGTCGACAAACTTAAAATGAAACGCCTGAAATTACATGAAACTCCAGAGAAAATGTGGATAGCGTGGTGGCGCAATGACGTTAATTGATCTATGTGCTATAACGTGTAAAACAGGATCATGAAAGAAACATCTAAAAAGCAACTTGTGTAAACCCCTTAATCATATTACTGTCTTATTCAGATTAAGGCAAATAATTCGATTACTGATGTCCATGTTAACATAGTCATTTTCTATTTCCATTTTCCAGCTGTTATTGCGGGTGGAGCAGTTGGTCTGGTTTTCGCCATCCTCCTCATCGTCCTCCTCGTTCACTTCGTTCTCCGCATCAAGAAGAAAGACGAAGGAAGTTACGACCTGGGAAAGACGCCCATCTACAAAAAAGCTCCAACCACAGAAATCTACGCATGAGCATCCACACCCTCGCATACCTTCTCTCTATCTTCGAACTATAAGCTCACACAGTGCCTCGGCTGGACGGCCGCCGCCAACCTCTCACGTACCACCAAAACCGCAGGAGGACCTCACACCAAAACTTCACTCTGACTGGACATTTGCATCCAAACATTAAAGTGACTCGGAGGGATATAGCGTCTGTTGCCAAACCGCTCCATTCAGAAGATGTTGGTGTCTTTATGCTCTCACACCCTTCAAGTTTATTGCCTTTTCATCACGTGGCTCGTTGTGTCCAATTTTTTTTTATTTAATTTTTTTTTTTTTTTTTAATGAAACACTAAATGGTGCAATGGAGGCTTCACAAATTAAAGGCTGTGGATTTACCGTTTTAACCACCTGTTAAATTAACAGTCCGTGTCACGATTGGTGCTACAGAGGAGGTGGTTACTGTAGCCTTTCACGTTATCATCAGATGTCTTTGTTTTTAAATCTGTGTGCTGTAAAACATTTTTAATTTGCATATTAAAAACATCAGAGGTGAAACCAAATTGAGGGCATGCAGTATGTGTTCGAAACTAAATTCAGAGCCTGAAGTCATTGTACTAGATTTTAGCGTACGCTCATTTCAACCATGGTGTTATGGTACATTCCGCATATCTGTATGTAATTGCTGTGGTGGTTTTATATGGGAGAATAGATCCACTACGGTCACCTAAGCTACTTTAACAGGTACAGATGTCGTTGATTTGAGAATCAGTTCACTGCAAACAGACTTTGTGCATCCAGGGATCTGTATATAGCCATTGAATAAAATGTAAAACTTAGGTACTTAGCCATTTCTTGACAGCCTTTTTATTTACCAAATATTTAAATGCCAAAATCAGTTTTTACTGTTCCTATATCTCATCCCGGTATTCGCTTTTGCCGTAAAAGCTGTACGTGAAACGCAGATGCTTTGCATCTTTATCTTTTGGAAACATTACAGAAATGTTTCGTTTGAGAACGATGACCAATGCTAGTACTAACTATTTTTTCCCAGTGTTTTTGTAGATGTCCTTTAATTCCTTTTTTATTTTTTTGGTATTAATTTAACTGTCATATTTTATTGCCTGCCTTCAGGTCGGGGGTCTTTCTCCCCCATCTCAGCTGTTGTATATGTGATAAATATTTTATTATTTTTTTGTTTTATTTTTTAGATTTGTTTTATATACAGTAGTGCAAAAACTCAAAGGCTGTTAGTCTTTCAACAGATTTTTTTTTTTTTTTTTTTTTTTTTTTTAAGAGTTTCTATTTCTTTTAGACTTTTTAAGCTGAATCTATTTATGTTTTGTAGAAGGATGTTCTGGATTAGTTAAGGGGATCGTGAATGAGCTGTGCATTAGCATGGCATAAAATGAGAGAAATTCTGCTGCTTTGTTTGGTCACATCCAGATTAAAAAAAAAATAAAAATCACTGATCTAATGTTGAAGTCAATGAATCATTGATTTCTGCATGGAGGTTCTGATCTGTTGAAAATAAAGCTATTTTATGCACATTTTAAGGTGTCTTGAGCTTTCTTTTCCCGTGTGTGTACTGAGGGGTATCTGAAAGTTATTTTTATGTGTGTGTGTATATATATATATATATATATATATATATATATATATATATATATATATATAACAACTCGTTAATATTATTTGTGTGTAAACTACTTAAACATGAATGTGTAAAAATGATGACCTCTTGCTTATGACAGGTGAACTGCAGTGTTTTTAGTTTAATTTTCGTGGAATCTCGTAAAATGGCGATCGTATTAACAATGTTTTTTCGTCATGTACGTCGAAAAAGCAAAGGAAAAATACTTTTTAGTGTAAATGTACCGTCAGAAATTACACCGTCAGAGGCTACAAGTGAAGTGACGTCATTGTGAAAAGAGTGGTAATATCGTCCTCCTGTTGACTTCAAGCACACCTGAATCAAATCAAGAGTTGGTTTATTCGGGAGATTTTTAATGTAAAATGGCTGATGGAGGAGGAATAAAACGGGAAGGTTTTCGATTCTGCAATGGACTTGAAATTGAACCGAAGAAGTGCTGGAAAGAAGTAGATTTAGTTGGTTTTTGTTTATTAATCAGATATTGATAGCATATTTAGGTAATTTAAGCACACGATTTTGTGACGTAACGATAAAATGTTTTTGTACATTAAATCGTACTAGCATTATTTCTGAATGAGCACGAGCAACTGGTTTTTAATGATATTGAAGAATTAGTGCCAAAATTTCATTCAGAATCAAGTCACAGTAGTTAAACTTAAAATCCAATCACATAGGTATATTGCTGTTAAAAATAAATAAATAAGTGCAGCCTTAGTGAGTAAAAGGTGTATCTGTGCTGTGCTTCATTAAACTCAGGAATGCCTTTACCTTTTATAATAACATAATAATTTAAAGGGATAGTCCCCACAAAACTGAAAATTATACACAACAGTTATATACAACAGTTCTGTCTGATTCTTGAATCTGATTGGCTGATAGCCATGCATATTCTGCAAATAACAGCACTCGTACTGCCTCTTCACCCTTCACCTTTGTGTATTACTCCGCCCACATACAGCAACAAGCAGAGGACACTCTACAGTTTGACAAATATTACTGCTGTTGGGCAACATAATGTACTTTTGAGGCTTTTTTAGTCTTGAGTGTAGTTGTTTAGATTGCAACTATGCAGTTTATTTGTAAGTATAGTATAGTGCCTATTTTAACATATTTATCATTTCTGAGAGGCGGCCATTAAGCTGCCATACTGAGCAGACCAAAGACGGTTGACATTGTCTATCCACAAGATGGCAACAGGACCGCATAATAAACCCTTAGAAGATTAAAACAGCCTAATTTCTAACTACAGCTGATCAAATCATTATTAAACAGGTAAGTGATATTCTAAGTCGATCTCTCTCTTTTGTATGTTGTAGTGCTGTATTTATACCATATAATTGTAGTGTATTGAGTGTGAGATGGGACTCGCATATCAGTAATGTGTGTTGTGTTGGCAGAAAGAAAAGAAACACACAACAGCAATCTGGTAGTGATTGCGCTGCTTTTTTCGGGGTTAATTATTGTGATCTCCCGATTGCAACAGAGAAATACGGTAGACTGTAATACTGTAAAGAGATATCTCTGTAGACGGATGGCATTTCATGTCACGTTCAGCCTTATAATCTTAAAATGGCAGCAAAATCACATGTTTTCTCATCACTTTAGACATTACGCTAGAGAATCATTCAAATACTAGCTCTTAAGTGACGTTGGTGAATTAGTAACAGCTTCTGCTGTTCTCACGTCAGCTGCAGATGTGAATGAATGGCAGAAGAAAGTAGTTCCTGATACAAAGGGTTTTTAGACTCTCCGTGTTTGATTTTCTTTTTTATATACACGATTGTGCCGTCGAACTGTTGTATAAACGCAATATTACACGAGTAGCAGTGCGATGTGGCTGTATATCGTCACTGGTGGGGCACTAAGGCACGCCTCCCACCAGTGCTAATATACAGCCATATCGCACTGCTACTCATCTGATATTGCTCATATATATATATATATGAATATGATAATAAATAATTTTTAAAAGCTTGAAACCAGTAACCATTGACTTCCATAGTATTTGTTTTTACTAGTATGGAGGTCAATTAAAAGTCTCTAACATTCTTCAAAATATCTTTGTGTGTGTGTTTGTGTTCAGCAGCAAAAAGAATCTCATAACCATCTCTAACCACTTGAGTGCCAGTAAATCTGCATTTCTGGGTAAACTATCCCTTTAGTACACTGACCAGATAAAAAAATGCAAACTCAAGGTATTTTACACCTCAAATGTATCGTTTAGCTATTCAAAATGGCTAAATGATAAAGAAATGGTTCTTTAATTGATGCCTTTTTGACGAATCTCACTAAAAGTGTTGCAGGTGTTTGAGGCCTGCACAATATATCGTTTGAAGATCGATATCGCAGTGTGTATCGCAATAGTCACATCGCAATGTTGTTGGAGTCATTGCAGAATTGAACCATAACAGAGTGAAAGTTTATCATCTGCATGCATTTCTGGAAGCATTTCAAGAGTTTAAAGCATTCAGGCACAAGAAATTGTTTGTTATTTGAATAAAGATGTATATTTGTATGTTATTTATACAATGAAGACCTTGTTATTGATTGTTAAACTTCGGTACTTGAATACTGTTAGACTCCCCAGAAAACAATAACACACTGTTTATATCAATTATCTTTGCTCTGTTGTATTTGTATATGCTTATTACATTTTATGCAAATGCAATACAGAGAAAAAGACTTGATCATCCCAATTGATCCAAATTAATGAAATAATTTCCAGTTAGAGCCTTTCAAGTCATCTGGTGAAATTGTATCACAGCATATCAAAATTTTGCAATGTCAGATTTTCCCAATATCATGCAGCCCTATGTTAAATAGTCATACTTATAGCTTTCAAAGGCCTGTATGGACTGAATAACACTCAAAGGTCATTTGTGGTGTTTGTTTAAAAATGTCTGCATGCTGGTTTGGCGTTGTGTTTTATTGAAACCGTTAGTGACAGATGAACTCTGAATAGTGGGACAGTCCTTAATGTGTAATCTTATTGGCTCGGTGTTAAACTGGGAATTTCCACCCCTAGAGAAATGACTGTAAGTGTGTGTGTGTGTGTGTGTGTGTGCGTGCGTGCGTGCGTGCGTGCGTGCGTGCGTGCGTGCGTGCGTGTGTGTGTGTTTTCAGCATGCTGATACCTGTCTGCTTTCCTATCAAAACAAATGAGCATACCAGACCAGGAGAATTTGTTTTCTTATTAGATTGAAGAATAAAAATAGAAAGTGTTTGATTAAAGAGAGGGTTAATAAGGGTTATGCAGGAGACCTTCATCATTAACTGTTTTGTTTATTAAAATAAGAGAAATATTGACAGGCTTTTTTTTAAACCAGGTCAAGGCTTAACTATTGTCACCAACAAATTTAATCTTCCAAAACATACAGCAGCTCTGAAAAATTATGATATATGCATATTTATAAGTTTAAATTATATTTTGTGGAAATATATTAATATAAATGACATTTATATACAGCTGAGGATTATTTTTTAAATAATTCCCAACTGATATTTTAAACAAAATAGTTTTAGTAAGTAATTTGTAGTAACTAATATCTTTTGGGTGGCACGGTGGCTCAGTGGTTAGCACTGTCACCTCACAGCAAGAAGGCCACTGGTTCGAGTCCCGGCTAGGCCAGTTGGCATTTCTGTGTGGAGTTTGCATGTTCTCCCCGTGTTGGTGTGAGTTTCCTCCGGGTGCTCCAGTTTCCCCCACAAGTCCAAAGACATGTGGTATTGGTGAATTGGATGAACTATTATGGCTGTAATGTATGAGTGTGTGTGTGAATGAGAGTGTATTGGTGTTTCCCAGTACTAGGTTGTGGCTGGAAGGGCATCCGCTACATAAAAGACATGCTGGAATAGTTGGCGGTTCATTCCGCTGTGGCGACCCCTCATAAATAAGGGACTAAACCGAAGGAAAATTAATGAATAATATCTTTTGTCTTTGCCATGATGACAGTAAGTAATATTTTACTAGTTATTTTGCAAGATACTGGTATATTCAGCCTAAAGCTTCTAACATGTTTCTAAATACGTTCTTTTGTTCAACAGAAGAAAGAAACAACGGTTAGAAAAAGTAAAGGAAGAGTAAAAGATGACAATTAAAATTTTTAGGTGAACTACCCCTTTAAAGTGCAATTTAAAGAATTAATTAGGTTAACCAGGCAAGTTAAGTTAATAAGGCATGTCTTTGGAACAATTGCTTTTGTATGTGGTAATTTTTTATATTATAATGTATAAATTAGACATAATTTTTATATTTTAAATAGTATTAATATTTGAAAAAAGTACTTTATATAAACTTTTTCATTCATTAATTTATTTTTTCTATCGGCTTAGTCCCTTATTTATCAGGGGTTGCCAAAGTGGAATGAACTGCCAACTATTCCAGCATATGTTTTACGAAGTGGATGCCCTTCCAGCTGCAACCCAGTAGTGGGAAACACCCATACACTCTAACATTCACACTCATACACTATGGCCAGATTAGTTTATTCAATTCATCTATAGCGCATGTCTTTGGACTGTGGGGGAAACCGGAGCACCCGGAGGAAACCCACGCCAACACGGGGAGAACATGCAATCTCCACACAGAAATGCCAACTGGCCCAGCCGGGACTCGAACCAGTGACCTTGTTGTGAGGTGACAGTGCTAACCACTGAGCCACCGTGCCACTAATAAAATAAATGAATATTTATTATTAATAATACTATATATTGTTTATTAATAATAATAATTAATATTACTTATATTATTTATTTATTTGTTTGCACATGTGCATGTTTAGTTTGGGTGTATACTATAAACATATTAAAAGGTCAAATAAATGTTGTTCTTTTATTCATTCAAGAATCCTCCACATGCAGGTTTCCACAGAAATATTATTCATCAGCACAATAATTTTTGACATTATTCATTCATTCATTCATTTATTTTCTTTTCGGCTTAGTCCCTTTATTAATCTGGGGTTGCCACAGCGGAATGAACCGCCAACTTATCCAGCATATGTTTTACGCAGCGGATGCCTTTCCAGCTGCAACCCATCACTGGAAACATCCATCCACTCTCATTCACACACATACACTACGGACAATTTAGCTTACCCAATTCACCTATAGCGCATGTCTTTGGACTTTTGGGGGAAACCGGAGCACCCGGAGGAAACCCATGCCAACACAGGGAGAACATGCAAACTCCACACAGAAATGCTAACTGACCCAGCCGAGGCTCGAACCAGCGACTTTCTTGCTGTGAGGCAAGCGTGCTACCCACTGCGCCACCGTGACGCCCAATTTTTTACATTAAACATTTAAAATGTTGCTTGAGCACCAGATCAGCATATTATTAGACCTTTTCTGAAGGATTGTGTTACGCTGAAGATGGAATTAATGCTGAAAATTTATTTATTTATTTATTATATGATTACATATGGATCATTGTCCAAAAACCCTTTCCGAACAACTCAAATGACATCATGGCTATAATGAAAAGGGAAGTAAATTCAGCAGAAGTAAATAGAGAAGTGAAACAAGTCAATTGAAACTTGCTTGTTCAGCACCAGAATTACCACTCATATCTTTAATAACTCATGATTAAATGACCTTTATGGGAAGTTCCCACCTGATTTGGTTTTATCTAGTGACATTGTAGTATGAATAATATCTTAATGCCATAAGAAAATGAGATGCAAATCTGAAAGATTCCATGACAGTTTTTCATCTACTGGGAAAAAACATCACACCTGCGGCCACAGCTTCAATAGAGGAGGAGCACAAGGAACAGTTTCATCATTAACACACACATTTCCTCCTGCACGTTTGAATGCGTATCAGAAAAACAAGTCCATGGAACGTTCTGGAAAGTCTTCAAGCTGTCACGTATTACGAAATCCTATTGGAAGATGAATGTTGCCTTTGATTTTCAACTCCAGCTCGGGTTTGTTTACACAAAGGGGAGGAGCGAAAGAAAACGGCCGTTTATTAAACATCAACTCTTTATGGAGATCATTTGCAGCATAAGTGCTTTTCTCATTTTATATTAGTCCGGCTTGTTTATGGTGGCCTGTCTGTGTCCTACATTACAACTCAAGCAAAACAAAATAAAAAATCTGAAAAGTTTAAAGTATTTGAGGTTAACTTTGCTGTTTTATCAGTGTGTTTCACAAGAGGTTTTACTTCATGGTATAAAAACTTGACTTTTCTTTCTTACTCAAACATGCAGGTTTTCATTTTCCTATGTACATGCAAAGCTGCCCAATTGGGCTAACACCCATCCGATAACCTTCCATCTCAATAAAAGTTTTAACAAAAGTTTATTTATTTACTCGATTTACCAATAGGGCCTCACGGTGGCGCATTAGGTAGCACAATCGCCTCACAGCAAGAAGGTCGCTGGTTCGAGCCTCGGCTGGGTCAGTTGGTATTTCTGTGTGGAGTTTGCATGTTCTCCCCATGTTGGCGTGGGTTTCCTCCGGGTGCTCCGGTTTCCCCCACAGTCCAAAAACATGCGCTGTAGGTGAATTGGGTAAGCTAAATTGTCCGTAGTGTATGAGTGTGAATGAGTGTGTATGGATGTTTCCCAGTGAATGGGTTGTGGCTGGAAGGGCATCCGCTGCGTAAAACGTATGCTGGATAAGTTGGCGGTTTATTCCGCTGTGGCAACCCCAGATTAATAAAGGGACTAAGCCGAAAAGAAAATGAATGAATGAATGATTTACCAATATGGCTTAATTATCTTCTTTACAATAACTTGTGCTTTTAATGGTTTCTTAATATTTTAACTGGGCCATTACAAGTCTGAAATTTCATTCATAATGGTCTTAAAAAGGTCTTTAAAAGTCTTAAATTCGACTTGAAACCTGTAGAAACCCTGAAAATAATTAAGAAAAATATTATGTACCATAGGGGCGACGCGGTGGCGCAGTGGGTAGCATGTTCGCCTCACAGCAAGAAGGTCGCTGGTTCGAGCCTCGGCTGGGTCAGTTGGCATTTCTGTGTGGAGTTTGCATGTTCTCCCCGTGTTCGCGTGGGTTTCCTCCGGGTGCTCCGGTTTCCCCCACAAGTCCAAAGACATGCGGTATAGGTGAATTGGGTAGGCTAAATTGTCCATAGTGTATGTGTGTGAATGAGTGTGTATGGATGTTTCCCAGTGATGGGTTGCAGCTGGAAGGGCATCTGCTGCGTAAAACATATGCTGGATAAGTTGGCGGTTCATCCCGCTGTGGCGACCCCAGATTAATAAAGGGACTAAGCCGAAAAGAAAATGAATGAATGAATGAATGATGTACCATCATAATGGCAAAGACAAAAAAAAAATGATTAGAAGTTGGTTATTAAAACTATTATGTTTAATAATGTGTTGAGAAATCTTCTCTCCATTAAACAGCACTTGGGAAATATTTGTAAAAAATACATATAATAATTCAGACTTTTTTTTTGCACGGTGGCGCAGTGGGTAGCACGTTCGCCTCACAGCAAGAAATTTGCTGGTTCGAGCCTCGGCTGGGTCAGTTGGCGTTTCTGTGTGGAGTTTGCATGTTCTCCTCGTGTTGGCGTGGGTTTCCTCCAGGTGCTCCGGTTTCCCCCACAAGTCCAAAGACATGCAGTATAGGTGAATTGGGTAGGCTAAATTGTCCATAGTGTATGTGTGTGAATGAGTGTGTATGGATGTTTCCCAGTGATGGGTTGCAGCTGGAAGGGCATCTGCTGCGTAAAACATATGCTGGATAAGTTGGCGGTTCATTCCGCTGTGGCGACCCCAGATTAATAAAGGGACTAAGCCGAAAAGACAATGAATGAATGAATGAATAATAATATAATTTTTGTTAAAGTATTATTATTATTATTATTTCTTTTCAAATATATGCACAATTTGTTTGGTCATCCATTCATTTGTGTTTTAATACAGTTTTTAAAAATAGAATATATAAATATAATTTATTCTATTTACACTGTAAATTTATATAAACAATTAGTCATGACAGCATATGTTTCTAGTTCATTGTAACTTATTAAACTAAGTCAATCATGTTCTAACTTAATTTTATAAGTTATGCAAGCTGTTTTAAGTCAGTTTAACATAATATAAGTTCAATGGACTCATAAGATTAATTTCATTCAGCTTAAATTTAAGGCAACCAGGATTTTTTCCATTGTATGTATTATTTGTAGTTTAAGAAAATAACCCTATTGTGTTGGCTTGGTAAACCAAGAACTAATAATACCATCAGTCTTTTGTTAGGCACAACAATGCCTTATTTCATTTTTAATCTTTAATCCTTTAACAAATTTGAAAAGTATTTTAATAATAGCATTTCCTGATTATGTAATTGCAAATCTGCTTATTTTATTTATTTATTTATTTATTTATTTATTTATTTATTATTTTCCAACCTGTACCGAGAGATGTGTATGATAAAGATCTTTTTTCTGGTATGTGTGTGTGTGTGTGCGTGCGTGCGTGCGTGCGTGTGTGTGTGTGTGTGCGTGTGTGTGTGTGAGGAACCAGTCAAACAAGGAAAGTAAACATGAAATGCAAATGAAGAAAAGCATACAAAGGATGACCGGCATGTGCGCTTTACATGCAGTGCGTGCAGTCTAACTGGTTACATTAGGTGAAAGGTTAAAAATAGCTTGTGATAAAGAAGTAGATTAAAATACTGACTTGTTGTTGTTTTTCTGGGAGGAAATTGGATGCCACTCGCTGAATGAAATGAGATGATGAGGTTGCGTGGCCTCAGTGTTGTGTTGGATATCACATGCTGATTCACATGCACTTCTTTACTGGCAGTGAACCACTGACACTGTGTGTAGTCTTTCATTACACTAAAGTCATTATATTCCGAAAATGCTTTTTATTGTTCTGTGGAGGTTTTCACTGAAAGTTTAATTTAACAACCCCTAATGGTTCATGTATGCCATTTAAAAGCTGCTTCACACTGCTATCTGCTGATATGTTAAAGACATTACAAGTAGGCTATATTGATTTATAAATTTAGACCTTTATACGTGTGCTTGTGTTTTATTTAGAATAAATCAATCATTTGGTCGAAGAAAAAAAAGAGTAAGACTATAATTCGCTTCTGTACCAAGTTTTAAAGTAAGGTAACTTTACTTTAGTCCACATGGGGAAATTGATTAGCAGCAGTATAGCCATCATGAGCAGACACACACACACACACACACACACACACACACACACACACACACACACACACACACACACACAAACACACACACACAAACACACACAACATCAGACCAGCTGACTTCTTCTTCTTGTAAATAGTATTGCTTGTATAATAAAACTTTGTGGAATAGCAACTTTGTCCTGATAAGAGGTTGTGTCTGCAAATTGTGACTGTTTATATCAGCTAAATGCAAATTTTGTCCCTGTTTTGGAGTTTACTGGCAACCTTAAGATTCTGATTGGCTGACAATGTTTTTATTGTCAGCCTATATGTTTATTTTAGCCTATTTAAAATAATTGTTACAGTGTTGAGTTACGTAATAATATTACTTTTCTAAGTAACAAGTAACGCATTACGTACAAAAATTAAGTAACACTATTTGGGTTACTTTTTAAAAAAAGGTAACGCGAGTTACTTTTTAGATTGATTAATTCACTTTAAAAAAATAATTTGCTGAATTAAAATGAGTGTAATCACGTTGAATCACACTCGAGAGAATGAGCTCCCTGCGGGAACAGAAACCGAGATGGCAGAGCCTTCTGTGATGGAAGTATTCTTATTATTTTGAACACATGGAAGAAAAGGGGATTGTCTCGTCTAATAAGATGTACAAAAATACAAAAGTAGCAAACACATTGCTTTTTACTTTCATTAATTGGTATATATAGCATGTGTCAGAAGGTAACATTCTTCTATTTTTTTTTTTTTTTTTTTAAAGGTAAATGAAGGTGTAACTCAAGTAAATCAAAAGTAGCGTAACACATTACTTTCCATAAAAAGTAACTAAGTAACGCAACAAGTTACTTTTTTGGGCAGAAACTCAATATTGTAATGCATTACTTGCAAAAGTAACATTCCCCAACACTGTATTTACAGTTATTATTTGCCATTTCAGACTAAAATAATTAATCAAATATTTATTATTAAATTGAATTACCGTTTTTATAATTATATTCCTATTATTATGATGATTATTATTATTATTATTATTATTATTACGAATAAACACATCCAGATATATATACAACTTGTCAAGAAAAAATATTTGTAGATTATTCATTATTAGATTTATTATAATATTATTATAAAAATGACATCATGGTATGTTAAAAAATATTTTATTATTGTTATTATTATTATTATTATTTTATTTTGTTTTATTTGACAAATATTCAGATTTCTTCTATTACTTTTTAATAATAAATATGTATATATAGGCTATATTGAGCAGGGTAGTTTTCGAAGATATTCAGTGAATAAAAACAAACTGCCAAACAAGTTTCTGAGTCTATAAGTTATATGAATTTATATCATAGCATGTTCAGTGTTTTTTTTTTATTATTATTTTTGCCATATAGACCACTTCTATTGTAAGATTATAATTTACAATAATGCGTACTGCTTTTAACTATTACTTAACAACAATGGCAAAATAAAACTTTAATAACCAATACATAGCCTAATAAAAAAAAAAAAAGAGTCATTCATTCATTCATTCATTTTCCTTTGGCTTAGTCCCTTTACTCATCCGGGGTCGCCACAGCGGAATAAACCGCAAACTTATCCAGCATATGTTTTACACAGCGGATGCCCTTCCAGCCGCAACCCAGTACTGGGAAACACCCATACACACTCATTCTCTCTCTCACACACACACACACACACACACACACACACACACACACACATTCACTACTGCCAATTTAGTTCATCCAATTCACCTATAGCGCATGTGTTTGGACTGTGGGGGAAACCGGAGCACCCGGAGGAAACCCACGCCAACACGGGGAGAACATGCAAACTCCACACAGAAATGCCAACTGGCCCCGCCGGGACTCGAACCACTGCCCTTTTTGCTGTGAGGTGACAGTGCTAACCACTGAGCCACCGTGTCGCCCTATTAAGTTGTTATTGTTGTTTTTGTTATTATTATTATTTTAAAACTCTGATTTATTTTCTAATTTATTTCTTTATTTTTCTTGTTTATTAATATTTTAATATTATTTTTCGTAGTTTAAAATAATATTAAAGTTAACTATGTTATATATATATATTTTTTTTTTTTGCTTGGGATATTGCATTATTTTTCGTCTATGCAATTACTAAATAAAACATATGTTTAAAAAAACAAACAATTATGTTAAATGTGCAGTGTTCTGCTTTATTTATTTTTTATGCAATATCCGGAGTTGTCCAAAAGGGGGCGATGTTGTTTATTTAATTTCAGTCCGTCAGTCTGAAAAGCGATTGAGCAACTCAAATCTCTTTTTTTGTTTACACTTAACACCGCTTTCAGGACAAATACTGTCATTGTTCAGAACAGGAAAACATGAATATTATATTGTATACAGGATCCCGAACGGACCCATGAAAAAAAATGTAAGTAAGAGATATTTGATGTTGCAGCAACTGAAACTTTCCATACCTGGAAATGATTATATGAAATGTGAAGTTTTGAGAGTGCAGCACAGGTGGAGCTGAGAACACGCATATATTATCAGGAGGTCAGGTTGTGGCTTTTTCTCCAGAACAAGAGTCTTTTGACTGGGTTGTTGGCCTGAGAAATGTCTGTGGTTTGACAGCGTTCAACACCTCCACTGCACATTTCTCTGCGCACAGATACAGAGCAGCAGCAGCAGCAGCAGCACAGCCGTCAGCCAATCACAGGACAGGACAGACACATAACTGCAAATGCAAAAGGATTTATTTAAGGGGAAAAAAGGATATTATGTATGATAGAAATTAAGGGTGTTGTTATTTATTACGTTTATCACTAATGAACTAGTTTATTATTAGAGTATTCAGATTATTTCAAGTTAATGTCATTATTATTATTATTATCTATTCCGTTGTTGTTATTGTTATATTATT
>CAIGQV010019356.1:3194252-3205031 GCA_903798115.1 Danio jaintianensis
TGTAAAATAAGATCATACTTTATAAGTGTTAATAAACAGTTAATATCTTAATCATTGGCAGGTAATAAGCCTGTAGTAAATGGTGTGAATTGTTACTTAAACTAAGGTGTTAATCCGCTTCTTTGGGATTAATTCGATTTTAAATCCTTAAAAAAACTTCAGTAACATTTATATTATTAAAAATAATAACTTATATTATTAAAATAACTTATATTATTAAAATAATAACGCACAATAACTTATTTTAAATATAATCATCAATTAATATATTATACTAAACATGTTAACTGCATATATTATACAGATGTTTGACAAAGACTTTTAATTTTTAAAACTTTTCAACATTGTATTAAAATATTAACAATCACATATTTATTTATTTGTTTGTTTGTTTTTTTATTTTATTTATTTAGTAGGTCAAATCTTTTTTTTTTATGCAAGAAAGAACATATACAAAGATACAATATGAACAAAGAGACAAAAAGGGTTACAAGAAATAAAATAATAAATAAATATATAATAAATAATAAATATAATAAATAAAATTCCAGCAAATTAAACAAGTTTAAATGATTTACACCAAGAAAGACTTTTACATGCGATATATTTATTAGAGTCTTATAAGGAGTTCACAAATAAATCTAAATCCTTTCTGAAAATAAAAAGTAAGGGTGTTTCTTCAAAAATGTTCATTTATGGATGTAAAATTTAGCCAGAAAAAGCAATAAATGTAGGTCAAATCTTTCATCAAACTACAAAATCAGTCAGTCAGATGCTTCGTTTTGCATTTTTATTTTTGCTGCCATCTGATTGGTTGACATCTTCAGGGGGCGGAGTTTTGGAGAGGGGTCATGTGGAGGTTATAGCAAACTGGCAACAAGATATAAATATTTAATATGTATTTAAAATGCAATTGCAAACACAGAACTAATATTGGTAAGTGGTTTATTTTATTGAGTCGGTGAACTGAATCAAAACGTTTTCATGAGGTCTTTATGCAGGATAAATATTGTTGTTTGTTGGTATTGACCAATGCGGAAGTGCGCTCGTTTTTGCGATTGTTTTGGAACTTCCGATTCAGTTGCTTATGGGAGAAATGACTAGGAGTAATAAACGGCGGAAAACGGCCAAACTACTTGCTCTACAAACAAGTGTGTTCATGACTATACATAAAAAGAAGAAGAATATAAGGAGAAAGTATCAAATTGCAACTTGAAACTTGAGTGAAAGAGACCGGAAGTCTCGAGCCCAAAAGATTCCAATGGCTGCGTCCACACGTACGTGAGTTATTATGTTGTGTTGGAAATGATTACATACAGTGCACAGCATATATGAGTACACCCCTCACAAATCTTATAAATTAATATTTTCTGTAGCATGCTTTACAATATTATATTTGTACATATACATTAGATATTCATTTTCAAAATGGGATAGTCGTTTATGTTGAGCACTGTATCATTCACCCTTGTATGGAGAACTTTTATTTTATTAACTATATGTTGGCTGATTTAATAGGTTTAAACTGTTATTGTGCAAACACCTACAGTTGTAGTCAGAATTATTAGCCCCCCTGTATATTTTTGTCCCCAATTTCTGTTTAAAGGAGAGATTTTTTTCAACACATTTCTAAGCTTAATAGTTTCCATAACTCATTTCTAATAACTGATTTCTTTTATCTTTGCCATGATGACAGTACATAATATTTGACTAGATATTTTTCAAGATACTAGTATTCAGCTTAAAGTGCAATGTAAAGGATTAACTAAGTTAATTAGGCAAGCTATTGTATAAAGCCACGGTCACACTGCACTTTTCGCCCTATAGACTTCCATTCATACACATGTGAACGTGACCAGAAACGAAAGCTCGTGCGACAAGTTTCACAGTTTGCTGCGTTGCAAAGTTCAAGCTTGGTGAACTTGTGAAATCGCATCTTGTGACTGCGTGAGACCAATCGAAGATCAAAACATGACCTCTCTGACAGTCGTTCAGTCAGTCAGTCAGTCGACAGCGGCCTCTGGTGGATTTACACGAGAAGAGCAAGCGCGAATGGCACTCGCGAGAGAAATTTGAGATCTCAAAAAGCGTACACAGCAGCCTCTGGTGGATTCGCGAAAAACCTGCAAAAAACGTACCTCCTGGGACGTATTTGGCGCTCTCCAGAAATGTATATAGCGGTACATTTTCAAAATGAGCCTGGGTTGATTTTAAAATATAGACCAATCGCTCGCTTTTTTAATGTCTAATTATCTTGTTTAATCCTGCCTCTTTTTGCAGAACTTCGCAGAACTCCAGTGTGACCGTGGCTTAACAATGGTTTGTTCTGTAGCCAATTGAAAAAAAAAATGCTTAAGGGGGCTAATAATATTGACCTTAAAATGAATTTTAAAAAATTTAAAGCTGCTTTTATTCTAGGTGAAATATAACAAATAAGACTTTCTCCAGAAGAAAAATTTTGAAAAATTCCTTGCTCTGTTAAACATCATTTCAGAAATATAAAAAAAATAAAATAAAAATTTGACTTCAATATTAAAAACCCAATAGCCTACTGGGATAAAACAATAAGATATTTAACATTTTTTAGTTCAGTCTGACTTATCACAGACTATATTCCATTCCTTCACACAAGCCGAGTGTGTTTATTGTCAGCGTTTGAGTCGTTCCTGTTCTTGACGTCTCTGGATTTTTCTGCGTCCTCCTGCTTTCTTTTAGGCTGTATCAGAAACAGGTGGCAGTCGTAGAGCCGCTCTCTGATGAATGAGTGGAGTGAGGGATCTTGTTAAGTGTGTTTTTATCGGCTTCATCTGAACCCAACCTTGAACTGCTGCTTCCTGGGGGAACAAGTCATGTAAAAGAGCCCACTTTTGTTCGTCGTGGTTTTGCGCAAAAAAAATAAAACGTGGCTTCGACCAGCATGCTGACAGTTTCTGCATCTGGCACCGAATGTTAGCTTCAGTCATGACGGAGCGGGGGCCCACAATACACACACACGCACACACAAGTTTTTACTGACATTCTCACCTATTACCTGTCATTTAGACACTCTCACTCTCTCTGCAAGGTGCTAGGCAAACACGCCAGTTCCAAAAAATGAAAATATCAGCTCTATCCAAAGCAATTTCCTTCAGCACAGTTTGCTCTGAGGAGAGATTGAGGAGCCTAAGAGGAGAAATGTGCTCCACTTTTACGTCTTTTACTGTCATTACACAATTACACAACATTTCAATTGCTGATAACACATTATAATAACTACACACTATCATGTATTAAGCATTGTCAATTGGTTAATTCATTATTTGTTAAGCATGAACTCTACTAGGGCTGCACAATATATCGTTTAAGCATCGATATCACAATGTGCATATCTGCAATAGTCATGTTGGGATTATAATTAACCAGGAACCACAGTTCACACTCCAAAAAAAAAGATTTTGCTGCTTGTTCAAACTACTTATTTAAAATGAGCTGAAACGACACAATTCTTGAGATTTTTCTGGGACAACTTAATTGTTTTTATGTTTAATCCACTTAAATTTAAGTTAACTCACTCGATTTGTGTTGGGACAACATGAATGACTTGTGTGGAACCCTGCATTTTTTAATAGTGCAGTACACATGATTTGTGGAGTCATTGTGAATTTTAACACAATGACTTTAATCCGTAATCTAATAGTGTGAAAGATGTTTACTTGGATGTGTTTTTAAGGCCTACGATTGTTGAAGATTTAAAGCAAATTGAAAAAAAAATGTTCACAAAAAGTGATAAAGTTTTGGCTCTTTTACAAAGATTAATTTTGTTCATAAAATGAAGACGGGTTATTTTAGATTTGATAATTAAATTTCTATACTTCAATTAGGGATGCAAAGATTATAGATTTTGGTTCTACGATTATAGTCTGAGAAATAATCACAGTTTCACGATTATTATGCATTCATTCATTTCAAAACACTAATAATTTATAAAATCACATGAAAACTCCTTATATTTTAAAGTGTTATTTATTGCTGCTCAGTAACTAACTAATACAATTTAATTCATGTTTATTTATATAGCACTTTTCACAATGTAGATTGTGTCAAAGCAGCTTAACATAGTTCTAGTAAAGTCCAGATTTCAGAGTTGAAGTTCAGTGTAGTTTAGTTCAGTGTGGTTTAAATTTCACTGCTGAAAGTTCAAACACTGTAGAGCAAATCCACCAAAGCACAGCTTCACAAGTCCCGATCCGAGAAAGCCAGCGGCGACAGTGGCGAGGAAAAAAAACTTCACCAATTGACGAAGTGAAGGGAAAAAAAACCTAGGGAGAAACTAGGCTCTGTTGGGCACGACCATTATTCTTCTGGCCAAACTTCCTGTTCAGAGCTGCAGTCTAGGCGCTGGAGGCTGAAGAAGCTGGACGTCCACCGTGGAGAAGCTGCAGGTGTGAGTAGGGCACCGGCGGGCGGTCAGGTTTGCCCGCAGGATCAATGTGGGGACTCGTTTGTCACGGTGGTCATTCAGGAATCAGTCTCATGCACTCCATTTCTCTATGACGACCACAGCATCAGCTCGGGATACGACCTGGTCCAGGATTATGGATACCTTGGGAATGAGTATCCCCAGGTGGAAATAGAGAATAAAGAAAATAATTAGCGTAGCTGCTGTTCATAGTGTATTTAAACGAGATGCAAAAATGGAGTGTTATAGATGAAAATAGCAGTTAAATAAACAAACATAGAAACAAACATGTAAAGCATATGAGAGTTTCTAACTCAATGTCTGGTGTGTTGAGGAGTGTGTCCTACAGGTGAGGTCAAGCCAGCTCACCTGCGTGGTGACATTCATGCATCATACCGTTATGCAATGCATTGAGTGTATGCTTTACTAAAAAGATAGGTCTTTAATCTAGTCTTGAACTGAGAGAGTGTGTGAAAGACTGAGAAAAGATTCCAGTTATTGGAGCAACTACTGTTCTTTACACCATGTTAATAGCCATTCATTCAGAGCAAAAAGTCTACTGAACTTTTCATTTCCTCGGCGGGAGGTAGGAAGCGGTCCAGAAATGATGATCTGCATGGTGGGCGAGGTGCGTCTTCAGGATCTCCCTCTGCCGCAGCCTGGTGTCGTTTGTCTCCACGTGGAGGACGACAGCTCCGGTACTCTTGCCAGCGCTCAGGATAGCGGGAACCTTAGCAGAAACATCCTTAACACGAGCACCGGGAAAGCAGTGAGTGCGTACATTGTTACCTTTAGTGAAAGCAGCGCGGACGTGGCGAACGATGGAGTCACCGATGATTGCCACATCGCAACCCGTCTTGCGGAGGGGGGCGAAGCGGTTCTCCGTGGGGATCTCGAACACAGGAGGAGGAGACGTTCTGCCCCGAGACGTGGTATACACCTTACGCGGCTGCACCCAGGGGCCACGGTAGCCGGGTGCCGGAGTGAACGACCCCTGGACAAGCCGCGTCCTTGGTGCGCTGGACCTGGACAGAGAAACACAGGGGGTTGAGGTTGACGGAGTGTTGAGATCGTACAACACTGTTAATCGTATCGCACACTTACCTCAGATGAGCAAGCCGCGGCCCGGAATACATTGAGCAGGGCCCGTTGTTCCCGGAGCTGTGCTCGCTTCATCTCGAGATCGTGAATCTGGATTTCCACTGCTTCCAGCTCCAGCTCCAACGCCTCCACCGATGCTTCTACTGCACTCAAGGATAGACACAAAAGCGACATTGTACAGGGTGAAGAGCAAAGACAGTAAGTGAGACATAAGTGAAAGAAGTCAGTAGCTTTAGCTGACCAGCGGTGCTAGTAGACTAAAGCTACAAGCGGATGCTCGAGAGACAGAATGTTTTAAAGTAGATTTGTTTGTATAAATGTATTAAGGGTTTGTTCACCCTAAGTAGGAGAGACAAATACTAGCGAATAGGGAAATATTTTATGATAAAAATGTAAATTGCGAATCTACGCGACGAAGCTCCAAACACACACAGCGAGGCAACCGTAACAGCAACAACAATGACGTCACTCGAGCATGCGCACAATCCAATACAGCACAAAATAATATTAAAAACAAACAATAGTCCATTACTCTTTGGACTTAAAAATAAGTGAAAACATGTTTTTGGCATTTAAACATAAGTAATAATTTTACACTGAAAAGAAATGACAGAACAATGAATAAATAAATAAATAAAAATTGTATTTGTCTAATGTAAATCTAAGCATCATATTACCTAAGTATTTTCTTTTTAAAGAGAACAAATGTAGTCAAAGGCTGCTGAACCTCTGTCTGAAAGGCACTTTTGATCAACTATATATGAACTTGTTTGGTATTTTCATTTTTTTTCCTCTTTGGAGTAGAAATGTGTTTATTCCATACAAAGTATGAAGCTGATCGGTCAGTTCTTGTCATGTGAGTCTTGGTGCACTCGCGGCATTCTTTCAACTAGGTGCGCCTGGAAAGAAATAACAAACTTGCGTGCGCAAAAGACGTGACATGTAAACAGCCCTTAGTTAATAGCCTCAGCCTAGTTAATCCAGTGTGCGTGGGTATTAGCCTCGGTGTACAAGCTCGGAACTTCAAACTAGTGCACAGTTGGCATAACTTTGTTTAGTTGCAGTAGTTTTGTTCCGTGCAGAAACGCGGTGTTGAGAAACCTTTACGATTAATTTACCGTGACAAATTAAAGCGCGGTTAATAGTGAAATCAGTTAATCGTTGCATCCCTAAATTCAATATTGTTAGCTTCCACCGAAAAACATAAAGCAATGTTTATTTTATTATATTTGTTCTGTTGTTTTCATCTGTGCTTTAATTTAAGTTTTTATATTTTTGGATATTTTTTGCATCCTAAAAAATCATCCCAATCAATGTAAAATTATGAATTATTTCCAAACAGCGGCGTCACGGTGGCGCAGTCGGTAGCATGATTGCCTCACAGCAAGAAGGTCGCTGGTTCGAGTCCCGGCTGGGTCACTTGGCATTTCTGTGTGAAGTTTGCATGTTCTCCCCGTGTTTGCGTGGGTTTCCTCCGGTTGCTCCGATTTCCCGCACAGTCCAAACATATGTGGTACAGGGGCCGGTTGCACCAGCAGTGCGTAAGTTAAAACGTAGCCTAGTTGTGACTTAAAGGGACACTAAGTTACAACTTACACATTCCTAATGTTTTTGTGTTGCACCACTGAACTTAGTTTAAATGTAACGCTACGTTCCAACTAAATATTTACGGCAGCCTCCCCCCATGTACAACGGTAGAGGAGAGATGACAGCGAGATTAGTTTACATCGAGGAGCTCACGATGATAATGAAGAATGATCTCCCTCTACCCACAGCCATAATTTCCTTCCAAATCTTGCATTTTTTTCGGTTTATGAGAGAAGTTTAATTTTCTTTCAAGGAGTGTTTTGTGTTGATTGTATCCATCAATTAAAACAAGAATTTCTTCCTGCTCTTTTCTCTTTCATATGTAGGATATAAAATGCATATTGCGCGTGCATTCACGGCTCGCGATGCAGGTATACGTGCGTCGTCTGTTATTAGTTACTGACTGTAATGTAATGTACTATAAAAATGTGATTTATAATTTAATTTTCATAGGACAGTTATATATAGATGCATTAGTTGCAGGATTTTAAAGCAGTTTAACGATTTAAATGCTTTTTATTGGATATTACGTCATTCAATGCGACTACGCATGACTTTACGGAGAGCTTACGACCTACTAACTACCGTTTGCCTTAAGAACATGTGGTGCAACCGAAGTGAGAACAAATTTAGTTACAAACTAGCTAGTAGTTACTAAGCCCCTAGTGTGGACTTTACATTCCAGTTTAAGAAAGAACTTACGAACAGCTGGTGCAACCCTACCCTGGTGAATTGAATAACCTAAATTGGCCGTAGAGTATGAGTGTGAATGCAAGAGGAGTGTATGTTCCCAGTGTTGGGTTGCGGCTGGAAGGGCATCCGCTGCGTAAAATATATGCTGGATGAGTTGGCCGCTGTGGTGACCCCTGATGAATAAAGGGACTAAGATGAAAATAAAATGAATGAATGAATTTCCAATACTGTATATATCGCAGAAATGCTAAATATCCCAATGTCAGTTTTTTTCCAATATCATGCAGCCCTAAACTCTACATTAATAGATGTTAGTAAGCAGTTTATAAATACATCTACAAATGCTGTATTCTGACTTATGGTAATTTAGATTGCAAAGATTTATTGCTCATTTGATACTGAGCCTTTAATTGTCATTTATAAGGGGTTTACAAAGCATAAATAGTCCTCATTTTAGATTAGGTCACAAAACTGGAGGAAGTTGAGTTAATAAAGCATTTATTAATATACAGAGTAACTATTATTACATTTGAATAATTTATTAATCAAAATAAAAATGAGAACACTTTCTTTAAAAAAAAAAAGTCTAAATTGATTCTCTCGAAGAAAAACCCATGCTATTAAAAGAGATTTGTCTTTCACAAGAGGTGCGAACAGTTTCAACTCCGTGCCGACTGGTTTCGTTTTAGGATCAGGTCATTTAGGGATGCTGAACTCAAAGATCACAGCAGAGATCACAGAGCACACACTTCCTCCTATTAGCTGACCCATGTTTGCATTAATCACACAAACTGAATGACTCTGATACCTGAAAAGATCTCAGGCTCTTGAGCCGGTCGTCCACACGCACAACACATAAACACTCTTTATACGCAAACACACAGCATGGTAACCATTCCCAAAACACTCTGATCCCAGCAAACAAACAACAGGGGTGTTTTCAAGGAGGAGTGAATCAGGGGCCAATGCGCTAGCTTAAACCTGAGTACAAATGGATTCAAGTGATAATCTGATCTTTTTGACATCATTTTTAGGAAAGTGATGTCATCTCTATGAATTTGAAAGAGTATTTCATTATGTTTACATTAAAAGGAAAACTTAGGATGGTTTTGGCTGGTCGCCCACCCCGATTCTAGCTGGAATTTGATTGGTTTTATAGAGACCAGCTAATGATGCGATTCACTAACTTTCTTTCTCTCAATAAATCCTGAATTAGGGTTTCCACAAAAATATTAAGCAGCACAACTGTTTTTAACTTAATTATACATTTTGATATAAAAATCTGAAATAAAAGACATTTTAAAACATTTAAATTGAAAAATGTTTTTATCTGATGCTACGTTTACATGACAATGATGCAGTCAAAAAGGAAAGGTTTTTGACTTGCATTTTTAAAAAGTTTCACGTACACATGACAACATTTTAAAAATGATTTGCATTTATTTACATTTAGTCATTTAGCAGACTTACAATTGAGGAGGCATTCAGCGATTCGACAAGAAGAGGTAATACACACAAGAAGTGCTAATTATATAAGTTAGTGCTCAGAGAATTAAGTGCTAGAGTAAGGAGGTGTTTTTGTGCTGTTGCTTTGTTTCGAGAGAAGAGTGTTTCTACAGGTGGTTTGTCAAGCCCACTCACCTTTCATAAATGCATAGTGTATGTTTTTTTTTTGTGCTGATTGTAAGAACGTGTCCGGTGGAAATATGCAAAACTGGTGCAAGTGTTGGTTAAAGTGTCAGAGAGATCAAAAAGTGTGTTTTCTAGAGGTGGTTTGTCAAGCCCTCTCACTTGTGTGAGGCACACTCAGTTTGGGTTGTTGTGTGGTGAGGTGAGGGAGAGAATAGGTTTTATCTGCAAAAACAGCCAACAATGCCATATTATGTATGCCAGGCCAGTAGTTGGTGCTGTCAGTAAACAGTTGGAAAGTGACAATTAGACAATGTCATCAGCACTGATGTTTACAAAACAGGCTCATTCTGAAAACGTAGCCCTATATACATTTCTGGAGATTGTGAATTATGTAGCCAAAGCTACGTATGGCTGCATTTCATCTTTAAAACGAACGCTACAGGGTCGGTATGATGTTGTTCCTTTTCTTGCTTACCAGCTGACCGCTTACCTCCATGTGGACGGCTTTTCCGCTGTTACCAGTTTGTCCGGTGGCTCGCCTCGTACGTTGGCTGACTTGTGACCTGAAGTGGAGTTGACCACGACGATGGGGTTCCAGTCCGGCGAAAAACGGTTTCAGAAAGCAGGTAAGACAAAAATAGAAACCAAAAAACAAAATAAACAAGTAAATAACAGGGTGAGAATGTGGTAAGATCTGAAAATGTGGTAAAAATCAGGCGGCCGTGAGGGCTTTTCTTTTTTTCTGGATTGCTTTTGAAAACACTGTCGGTTGGGTTTAGGGAAGGAGGAGGGTGGGTCAGTCAATCGGTCAGTCAGTCAGTCGACAGCAGCCTCTGGTGGATTTACGCAAGAAGAGCAGGCACGAATGACACTCGAGAAAGAAATCTGAGATCTCAAAAAGCATACACAGCGGCATCTGGCGGATTCGCGAAAACAAAAACTGTAAAAAACTGTACCTCCTGGGACGTATTTGGCGTTCTCCAAAAATTAATATAGGGGTATGTAATCAGAATGAGTCTGGGTTGGATGTTTATTTAGAATTTGCAGTGTGTATAAATATTTATAAATATTTGTATAGATAAAATATATCTATGGAAAGCCGTCATGGCCAAAATGTCGGGACTTCTAATGGTCCTCTGTACATCTCCACAGAAATAATAACGGTGGCATTTTCAAAAACTTGCTTTTAAAATTATGCGAATCACATGATTTGAGAGTCAAAACACACATGCAGACAACACAAAGTTCAGAAGAAATTCTTCTAATGAAATTAAATGTCAACTTATTATATACATGAATGAATGATAAATGAATGATATATATATATA
>CAIGQV010019356.1:3205431-3221480 GCA_903798115.1 Danio jaintianensis
TATATCATTCATTTTTAATGTTGAGGCTCCTCTAGAATTTAACCACAATAGAAGTATGTAATAGTTTTGCTCATCCTGCAGACAAACCTGTGGTTTATTTATATTTACAATCTGCATTGAGTTTTATAGAGAAAAATAGATGATGCAATAGTTTAGAATACAGGTTTCCTGTTTAACAAGTATAATTTGATGCTACACATCTGCTCATAAAGTAAATTCCTGCAAATCCCTGTCTTGCGTAATCATTAACTTCATGGGACAAATTTGATGCTTTTAAAACCCAGTCAAAGTTTTGTCAAAAATTAACCCTGAGAGTTACACGAATGAGTGTAAAAGTGAAAAAAAGTGATTTAAACTTAATTCCAGAGCACAGTGTTCAAATCCTGCAAAACTCTCTTAATAGATATCTTAATCTGCAAATTAGGAGTCTATAATGTGTGCCTGTAAATAAATAAACTTAATAATAAACTCTGATTTGCTCTCAGTTTTCCTTTAATATAAAACTGCAAAAAAGCGCTATGAAAGACAAAACAGCAGGTTCAACCACAGACCAATATCTCAGCACTGGCTCCGCAACAATCTGCACTTTTCATCATCTCTAATTTGCATGTGCATAAGAACTAGTTTGATATATCGTTAGGATTATATGCCAAATACCGATCATCATCCATAATTGTGATACTATGATCAGTTTCTGCACTCTATGGGTCTACACATCTCCATCCAGTCTCCCACAAAGAGATCCACTGGCCAAAAGCCAAAACTCTATCCTGGACTTCTCCAATAGAAACCAGATGGAGAAAACGCTGTAGCCAAAGAGAGAGCGAGAAAGAAAAACCAGAGGTGAGACAAGTGTTGAAGATCAGCAGAGAAAGGCGCTAAATTCCTAAAACAGCCTTCTGAAGCCACATGATAGCTGTGTGTGAGAAACAGGCTGAAATCGGAGCCCTTATTTGCCGTAAACTTGCCCTCTAGCGTTGCTCTCAAATCTTATTTGGGCTTGTTCACGTTTAAATGCGACACTTTTAGACATGATACACCAGGGCAGACATTTTCACATGTGCTGTAAAACATACGCAGAGAAAAAGGTCAAATCGAGGCAACATGATGCGGTGATATCTCTCATCAACACTGTTTTGAGTTGCACATTTAGTCCATAAATTACATGACACTTAATATGAAGCGAATTCTGATATTTTTGACAAGTTCCATGTCCATTTTTTTTTTACATTGCATTACACTTATTGAAAGTGCGGTAAATACGTTTATAATGTTAGAAATAGGGCGGCACGGTGGCTCAGTGGTTAGCACTGTCGCCTCACAGCAAGAAGGTCGCTGGTTAGAGTCACGGCTGGGCCAGTTGGCATGTCTGTGCGGAGTTTGCATGTTCTCCTTGTGTTCACGTGGGTTTCCTTCAGGTGCTCCGGTTTCCCCCACAGTCCAAACACATGCGCTATAGGTGAATTAGATCAACTAAATTGGCCGTAGTGTATGAGTGTGTGTAAATGCAAGAGTGTATGTATGTTTCCCAGTACTGGGTTGTGGCTGGAAGGGCATCCGCTGTGTAAAACATATGCCGGAATACTTGGCGGTTCATTCCGCTGTGGCGACTTTTGAAATAGAGACTTTAGGCTGATTTATACTTCTGCATCAAGCACATGCGTATGGTCCAGCGCAGCCTTCGTGTGGTCACATAGCCCTCGGCCTTTGGTTGACGCCGACGCTGATGTGCACCTCTTGAAAAATATGCATTTACATTTCAAATACATGCTTTTTAAACTGCTGTGTAATAAAAAACAATCCTTTAATTGATTTTGATAATATTATAGACTATAATCCAACGTAAAATCTGCACAAAATTATATAGGAGTGATTATATAGGTGGCGACGCGGTGGCGCAGTGGGTAGCACGTTCGCCTCACAGCAAGAAGGTCGCTGGTTCGAGCCTCGGCTGGGTCAGTTGGCATTTCTGTGTGGAGTTTGCATGTTCTCCCCGTGTTCGGGTGGGTTTCCTCCGGGTGCTCCGGTTTCCCCCACAAGTCCAAAGACATGCGGTATAGGTGAATTGGGTAAGCTAAAATTGTCCGTAGTGTATGTGTGTGAATGAGTGTGTATGAATGTTTCCGTGATGGGTTGCAGCTGGAAGGGCATCCGCTGCGTAAAACATATGCTGGATAAGTTGGCGGTTCATCCCGCTGTGGCGACCCCAGATTAATAAAGGGACTAAGCCGAAAAGAAAATTAATGAATGAATGAATGATTATATAGGTGCAAAAAGTGCAAAATGTTTTTTGTACGTTGACATAAAATGTCAACATAAAACTTACAAGTGTGTTTGACTAGTTTGAACAACATTAAGGGTTGTGTTGTTAGTTCTTAGTATCTCTTACACACCAAAAAATTTTTTTACAGTGCAAAATTAAGTTTTGTATATGTTTTATTCACAGTATAACCAGACGCTATATGTTCAGATTTTTTTTTTTAAATATCTTTTGGTCATACTTTATTGTAAGGTACAGCTCTCGCTATTAACAAACCATTAAATATGACATTTGTTAGCTCCTAATTCACTGATTAATGGTTAAGGTAGTTAGGTTTAGGTATTGGGATTAGAGCGGTAGATACATGCAGAATGTATGCTTTATAAGTACTAATAAACACAGGCAGGTGAAATAGGCAGGTGATAAGCCACTATAGTTCATAGTGAGAATTAGTTCTTAATCTAAAGTGTTACACATCTTTCTAATTTATGCTTAATATTCAGTTTTCCCTTATTCACTCATACAGTATTACAATGCAGAAGTAGGCAACTGTATCTGTAAATAGTATAATAGTAATTTATAAATAGTAAATACACTACCTGGCAAAAGTCTTGTCTCTTTCATCAAGTCGAGTTCATCAAGATTCTTTGGATTCATCTTCAATGCCTCCTCCTTCATCTTACCCCAGACATGCTCAATAATGTTCATGTCTGGTGACTAGACTGGCCAATCCTGGAGCAACTTGACCTTCTTTGCTTTCAGGAACTTTGATGTGGAGGCTGAAGTATGAGAAGGAGCGCTATCCTGCTGAAGAATTTGCCCTCTCCTGTGGTTTGTAATGTAATGGGCAGCACAAATGTCTTGATACCTCAGGCTGTTGATGTTGCCATCCACTCTACAGATCTCTCGCACGCCGATTTTTCCTTCACCAAACTTGACTGATTTCTGTGAGAATCTTGGATCCATGCGGGTTCCAATAGGTCTTCTGCAGTATTTGTGATGATTGGGATGCAGTTCAACAGATGACTTACCTTCCGCCACTTTTCCAAATGATCAACTAGAAGTCAAGTTATTATTTGTTGCTCTTACAACTGGGATCGACGACAAGACTTTTGTCTGGTTTTGTAAGTAATATAACTAGAATAATAAATAACTAGAATAACAAAATGCTGTAAAATGCTTAAATGTTCTGCAAACACATGTATACCTGTATATAAAAACACTATAGCAAACGGAGAAAACATCATTAACTTGACAATATGCGCGCGCACAAATTCATGCAAAAACATATGCAAATACAAAAATGTGCTACAAATAGTGCAGACCACAATGGAAATGTGTCTGGGGACCCCAAAAAGTGACAAAAACATGCTTTTAGAGAGGTGAATTTGTAATATATATATTTTTTATTTAAACATCCTGATTGTATGGTTCCTTGCTATTTGTACTTTTACAATCCCTAATAATCTGCACAATGACCAGGACGTTAAAATAAACAAAAACTGACAACACCGCTGGCTTTAAATAAGATGCAGTCGGGTTAAAAAATGAAATTAAGTTTATTAGTTACTTGAAAGTACTTAAAAAAAAGTAATCTGTTAAAGGTGCAGTAGGTGAAAATGCTATCCGTTAGCATAATATCTTTGAAACACAATCCCTTCCCTGCCATCTAAAGCCACGCCTCCTGAAATCACGAACGCACACCTTAAAGATGATAGTAGACAGCACACTAGATCATGTCATTCGCCAGTTAGAAAGTTTATAGTACTTTATAATACTACAATTCCCAATGAAAAACTGTATTATATCTAGCACATTATCAGTTGTGTAGCAAGCAAAACCTGTCTTAATATGCAATATTTCATGATGCAGGGATTTGTCCTAAAGCGACTACTGTATGCTTAGTGCTTGGCAGGCGGTGTGCAGGAATTACACTTATTACTAAGCCATACTTACATGCTATTTCAGACCGAATATTTAAAGTAGCATGGTAAACAATATAGGGAGCCCGTCACAGGCTGTCATTGTTCAAAATGAACCAATGTGAATATAAAACCAACTTCCCCTCAGTAAAGCAGGCTAGGCGGAATAGCGCTATGTACTTATGTTTTGTTGTTAAACTAAATAAAAATCTGCATTATCGATGCTGTAAAAGGTGTTTTATGTTATTGAAAATAGTCACATCAATCTTTCGCCGGAAGATTTCAGTGGCTGAACAACACGTCTGTGCATATAACCCATTCGTAAAACAACTCAATCTACATCAGCTTTGCGTGACTAAAATAGTTTTAAAACATAACATTACCTGTCTAAAAGAAATACTTCAGCCATGGGGTCATCCTTCCTCCAGTGTGCAAAAGTAACTCCAATATTGATTCAGGATTTTAAAAAGTTTTGATTCAGCATTTATTTTTACCGCTCTCTCTTGTATACATGTGAATGTGGCGCGCGTGCACACGCTAATGGCTGATCTGCGTGAACAGATGTGCGCAAATGTACAAATTTACATTTGTTGACAGTTTGGGCTACTTATCAGAATTATGGGAATTATCTGCCTGACAAATTTTAATTGGATGAACATTTTTTAGTCTTATGCCTCACCCAGAATATAAAAATACATATAAATACATTTAGATAATTTACTTTAATCATTACTATTGGAATGTGAAGAGACTTTCAACCAGCACAACCACAAATGTTTCTGAAGACAATCACCTACTGCACCTTTAATGTTCATTGTAAAAAAAAAAATGCTGGGTTCCACACAATTTGTGTTGGCAAAACATAAAGGAATTAAGTTAACTTATTAGTTTTTACCAGTGGATTGAACTTAAAACAATTAAGTTGCCCCCCATAAAACCTCAAGAATTGTGTTGTTTCAGCTCATTTTAAATAAGTAGTTTGAACAAACTGCAAACTTAATGTTTTTTAGTGTAGCTAACTTACGTTACTGGTAAAGCATTACCTAAACACTGGCTATTTATATGACTGCTGCAATTATTCCTACAACAGTGCAATGCAAAAATAAAAAAACAGCATGCACAGTTCATTCACTGATTTTTTTTTTTCTCTTGCAATATAGTAATTTTAGTGAGCATTCAGTCTCTTTTGAAGCTTGCCAGCCGCTGTTCTGTGTGCACAGGAGGTGTAAAGCAGGGCAGGAGTGAAGTATGGAGGGATATGAGAGAAATGTGTGCATATGTGCGTGTTGAAGTAAAACCTGGAGTGTCAAAGCAACATAATTGATGTCTTTGTTTGGCTGGCTTGGTTTCAGTGACTATATATGAATCCTTGCAGTGTAGCAGGGCTGTGAAAGAGGGAAAGAGAGAGGCAGTAAGCAGGGGGTTGATGGAGGAGCGGGCTGAAAGAAAGGAGCTCTTTCACAGGGTCTTTCGCTGACCGCTAAGTAGTAAAGGCAGAACAGAGCGACGGCGCTGACTGAGAACACCTGAAACACACAACACTGACCAGAGATCAGTGCTGTGAACTCGACATAACCCCGGTGAGCCCTTCTGTCTCACTCTCTCCGTTTACAAGCCGACAAGTGTCCATTTCTGCTCAACTCAACAAACTCCAGCACTTCATCAGTCTAATCAAGCCTCGCTTCTGACCGCCAGGTATCAGGTGAAGGGGCTTTTATTATAGCCTGCAGGGAAATGTGTGAGCAGTTAATCCAAAATTGCAAAAAAGAAAAATAAATACATAAATCTATATTTATTTGTTCAATAAATAAAATTGGTTTGTCATTCATTCATTCATTCATTTTCGGCTTAGTCCCTTTATTAATCTGGGGTCACCACAGCGGAATGAACCGCCAACTTATCCAGCATATGTTTTACGCAGCGGATGCCCTTCCAGCTGCAACCCATCACTGGGAAACATCCATACACACTCATTCACACACATACACTACGGACAATTTAGCTTACCCAATTCACCTATAGCGTATGTCTTTGGACTGTGGGGGAAACCGGAGCACCCGGAGGAAACCCACGCGAACACAGGGAGAACATGCAAACTCCACACAGAAATGCCAACTGACCCAGCCGAGGCTCGAATCAGCGACCTTCTTGCTGTGAGGTAAACGTGCTACCCACTGCGCCACCGTGCAGCCCCGAAATTGGTTTGTTTAGCAAATAATTTCTATATTTTTCTTCTACATATATATATATATATATATATATTTTTTTTTTTTTACATATTTCAGCTCATATTCAATAGCTGCACAGTTATTATTATTATTTATCTTACAATTATACTTTTTTGTTATTATTGCTACTGTTAAACAATAATTCTTAGGTATTTTTATCAACATTATATATATCCAAAAAGTCCAAAGACATGCGCTATAGGTGAATTGGGTAAGCTAAACTGTCTATAGTGTATGTGTGTGAATGAGAGTGTATGGGTGTTTCCCAGTGATGGGTTGCAACTGGAAGGGCTGCGTAAAACATATGCAGGATAAGTTGGCGGTTCATTCCGCTGTGGCGATCTCTGATTAATAAAGGGACTTAGCCGAAAATAAAATAAATGAATATATATATATATATATATATATATATATATATATATATATATATAAACTATTATTACAATATTACAATATTAATAATTATAATAATAATTAAATGTGCTACTATAATGCCAAACTGCATCTGAGGCTGTCTCTCTGCAATGCTTAAATATATTGACACCAAACTTTAGGTTCTTCATTGTCAACTAACACTGACCACAACACATCAAATTTGTAACTCTGCCACCTATTGGTCAAAAGTTATAAACCAATAAATCATTCATATGTTAATTGTTTTCATTATTTTCTAATATTTGAAGTGGAACATACTTCAAATGGATTCAAAAACTCATTGTTTCACTTGGTCTGATGCTCCTTACTAACCTTGTTGCTTTTGGCCTCTGGACTGCTTTGCTCATTCTGCCTCTGGACTGCTTTGCTCATTCTGCCTCTGAAATTCTTGACCCCTTAATTGCTGCTTGCAGCTATATTTATTATTATTATTATTATTATTCATTTAAAGAGTTAAAAAATAACAAATTATAATCTTATAATTATTCTGTAATGCATGCTGGAAAGAAGCAATCCCTTATACTATTAAGTACTGGAAAGCATATTATTTTACAGAATATTTGCTTATAATTACAGAGTACATCCTATCAGATTTGATGTCAGAACTTGTGGTTTTTACAAACATAACATACAGTAAATACTTTTGACATACATTGGACATCTTTTATAGTGCATTGTTGAATTTTATAGTGACTATAGTGGTCATTTCACTGTACATTGTCATATCGTTGAAACGAACAGCATATACATGTTTAAAAATGTCTCATTTGTGTGTTCACAGAAGAAATGAGCAATGGCACAATTCAGCATGAACTCTTTCTTTAACTTACCTACTTCCAAAAAAAAAAAAAGTTTCCTTCCAACTGAGTTCCATTAGTGGAGGAATTAGAAACATTGGCTTTCTCTGTCTGCAAAGAGAGAAAAAAAACCTTGCGTTTTTCATTTTTCCTTCTCCCACCAAAAAGCAGTTCCAGCTGTACTCTCTTTAGCTCTTGCCTAATCAGGTTTAAGCTAATTATGAACTTAGATCAAATTCTATAAACAAACACGGCGTTCAAATCACTTACTTACAACGTCCCGTCGTGGCATATAGGTTGAAAGAGCGCCTACGTCCACCTGCCCCTCCTTAAACCGCCACCACCACCCAAACCAAACCATAAAATCTGAGTTTCCTTCCTTCCTTTGCTCGCTTTCAAATCAAGTGCCTGTTTCAGCGAAAGCCTGCGTAGATATAATGACGCTGGAAATAAAAAGGAAGGTCTTTTTTTGTTTGTTTATTTGGTAAAGGAACAATATGTATGATTGTTTCATTAAAATATCCAAAAATCTATAGAAAAGTGTTATATATTTTGCTGACAATATTCCAAATGTTTTGAAGAGTGAAATCCAGAGACACATGCAGTTTTAACTAGTGACACCATGCAGCATTTGCTATTTTGTTAATGCTAACGACGTCACACACTACTTGATTTCTGGTTTGGTTTAATAGAAAACAGGACAACACCAAAGATGCTTTATTATGTCGTATGTTTTATTAGACTGCACAGTGCAGCATTATAACAAAATCCCAAAATGTATTTAGTCTGACAAAACAGTACTTGTTATTGACTACATGATCATGCGAGGAAGAACAGGAAGTAGTAGATTTTTTCAAAATAAAAGTTCCACTGCTTCAGCTTTAAGGTTATTGCACACTGAAGCCGAAATTTTCATCCGTAATTTCTGCACGTTAAAAAAATCAGCCTCACATTGTATAAATTTTTTTTAATCTGGTTGTATTATTTCAGTTTTTCGCATCTGAAAAAGCATTTTACAGGTGTTTTGACAATTCAGGGCCACCGTACAAGTGAAAGGCAAAATCCAAAATGGTGTCGGAGAAACTAATCCACTTGGTCTTGCAACACTAACCCCATTATAATAAACAAAGTATGGATTATAAAGACACGGCATACAAAGACCGATTGTGGCAGGTGATTGCGGAACAGCTTGGAAACCAGGATGGTATGTACTGATTTCAAAATAAACGGTTTATTAAAGTTTATAAAGTAACGTTACTGAGGTAAACAATAGCTTGTTGTTAATATGATTAACAGTTGAATCAGTTGAATTATTTCGCAAACAGATCAATTAATAAGCATCAGGTTTGTGTGCGTGATGAATTTTTCAGATTTGAAAATGAAAAAAAAAACGCATATGAAAATTTCAGAATTCAGTGCTTCATATTACAAAGATAATTTAAATACTTTAGCTCATCCATCAACATGATTTCTGCAGGAGTCCTGTTGGATGTAATGAAGACCACAACTCCCATAATTCCACACTCCATCATGAAAATACACATTTGTTGGTTGTGAATATGCGCCCTCTAGTGGTAAAGAAAATTACACATTGTGCATTTAAAGCAGAATTGTGGTGCAATCATATTATTGAGGTGATTGATAAAAATAATTTAAAGCCCACTGTATGTTTTCTGTCTTCCTGCAAAAAAAAAGGAGAACAGGAATGTGTAGTTGAAACAAAAATAAATAAACTTTGCATTGGTTCTTTTTAGTCATTTCTACAGTTCAGTTTAGAATTGAGTCCCTTAGGATGTAATAAAAACCACAACTCCCATAATTCCACATGACATCAGGCAAAATACACCTTTGTTTGTTGTGAACATGCACCCTCTAGTGGTGAAAACATTGTGCATTTAAACCAAAATTGTGGTGCAATAATATTAGAGATGTGAACCTACACTGGTCTCACGGTTCGGTTACGATTATCATGCCATCGATTCGGTTCAATTCGATATCACGGTGCATTGACGATGCTTTCCATAAACAATTTTATATTTTACTTTACAGCACAGCAATTCTTGTATTAAAATGTATAAATATATTTATATTTAAATACTATTTGTAATACTATTTTGTCCTTTAATACAAACAGTCAGATATATGAACTGTACCTTTTACAAACTCAAGTACATGCACAGAACAACATGAGCATTTATAGCAAATGCTTTCTGAGCCTTGTCTAGCAAGTTCTTTCTTACACCCCTATGATTGGTCACTCGCTCAACAAAAAGGGCTGTGATTGGCTCTAACGCTCTGGCGCTGTTCACCGATGAGTGACCTGATAAACGGCAGCGGCGATCACAGCTGATCCATGATAGACGCAGTGGAGAAAACTCGCTCTGCAGACACGCACTCGTACCGTGTGAATTAACCACAACTGCCATAATTCAACACTCCATCATCAAAATACACCTTTGTTGGTAGTTAATACGCGTCCCCTATTGGTGAAAATTACACATTGTGCATTTAAACCAGAATTGTGGTGCAATAATATTATTGAGGGGATGATAAAAATAATTTAAAGCCCACTGTATGTCTGTATTCCTGAAAAAAAGAAAACAGGAATGTGTAGTTGAGGCATAATTAAATTAACTTTGCATTGGTTGTCCTTTAGAGTAATTTATACAGCTAGGTTTGGAATCGCTGCACTGATTTCTGCATGTAATAAAAACCACAACTCCCATAATTCAACACTCCATCACGCCAACATCAAAATACACCTTTGTTGGTTGTGAATATGCGCCCTCTAGTGGTGAAAATTACACATCGTGCATTTAAAGCAGAATTTTAGAGCATTAATATTATTAAGGTGATGATAAATATAATTTAACGCCACCATATGTTTTCTGTCTTCCTCCAAAAAAAAGAGAACAGGAATGTGTGGTTGAAGCATAAATAAATGAACTTTGCATTGGTTGTCCTTTAGAGTCATTTATACAGCTCAGTTTAGAATCGCTGCACTGGGACTGTCAGTAAAGTTGCAGCTCTTGGCATTGAGTTTGGCTGAAATGATTTAGACAACCTGCTACGTTTCAATCATCATCTTTCTTAACAATTCCCAATACGTAACAAAATATTGAAGCGAAAACCAAAATGCACGACTTCTTGAAATCAGCTATTCTTCGCACACCTGCACGTCTCCGCTGCTGGACTCCTGGTGTCTATTTCTCAAACTTTAGTTCTTGCTCAACCACTGAAAACGCCAATAGCCAAAAGGCAGAAGAGGAATGTCTCTTAAACAACATGGAGAAAGCCATCATTCTTGATGCGGGCCTAAAACCCAACAACAAGCTGTCATACATGATTTTGTGCTGCTCCGAGAGGAAGCCTTTGAATTTTAATCTAATTCTGCTGTCAAACACGATTTACAACACGGCAGACAATGAAAGGTAAACGAAGCAGGGCTCTTGCAAAAGATGGCGTAATTAAATCAAGACTTCACATTTTTTGGAGAGATAAACAACTTGTCAAGACGGCAGCTGATGTGGATTTCTGTTCAATCACAATGCACTCTGCATTTAGGGAAGGAAAATAAACAACGAATTATGACAAAGAAACAAGGTTGGCTAATTGCGCAACCTCCCGAACGATTAAAAGTCAAAGTAGCTCAGACTTATGACTAGGTTAAAGGTTCAATCAAATCAAAAACTTCGATACGTTTCTGCTATACAAACATGAACTCAAATTGTGCAACTTACTGAAGACAATTATGATATTATTTTTCCAAGCAATCAGTCTTGCCTAGACAATAAATAAAACACTGCTTAACTTTCAAATTGGAGACATTGAAAAACATTGGCCGACACTAAGAAACTGCTAGTAAATTTGACAAACAGTTGCAAAGAATCCACTTGAAGTAACACATTGAAATAAACGTGGAATTTTGAAAGATGAAATGTTGCCGTGTTTAAGTGTCTTTGGGCTTTAACTTTTTCTAAATTGTCTTGAATCATGCAGTATTATTTAGTGTTATTCCCTTTTTTTAAATAGCCAATGGTGTTTTGTTTATATTACTGTAACTGTTTCTCTTTCTAACTCTACTGTATGTCACTATGGACCACAAAACCAGTCATAAGTGTAATTTGTTGTTTTTAAATCCACCCAGGCTCATTCTGAAAATATAGCCCTATATACATTTCTGGAGAGCGCCAAATACGTCCCAGGAGCTACGTTTTTTGCAGTTTTTGTTTTCGTGAATCCACCAGAGGCCGCTTTTTGAGATCTCAGATTTCTCTCGCGAGTGCCATTCGCGCCTGCTGTTCTTGTGTAAATCCACCAGAGGCCGCTGTCGACTGACTGACTGACTGACCAACCGGCCGATCCCCCCAACCACCCCCTTCCCTAAACCCAACCGATAGTGTTTTAAAAAGCACCGATTGACCAGCGCCCACCGCCTTCCCTAAACCCAACCTACAGTGTTTTGAAAAGCAATCCAGAAAAAGAAAAGCCCCCTGATTTTGACCACATTCTCAAATGTTATTTACTTGTTTATTTTATTTTTTGGCTTCTGTTTTTGTCTTACCTGCTTTCTGGAACCATTCTTCGCTAGACTCAAACCCCGTCGTCATGGTCAACTCCTCTCTGCGTCTCAAGTCCGTGCGTCTGCAAGCCACTGGACAAACTGGTAACAGCGGGAAAGCCGTCCATACGGAGGTAAAGCGGTCAGCTGCTAGTGCGAAAAGGAACGGCATCATACCGGCATCATAGCATTCGTTTTAAAGACAAAATGCAGCCATACGTACTTCTGGCTACATAATTCACGATCTCTAGAAATGTATATAGGGCTATGTTTTCAGAATGAGCCTATGTTGTTTTAAATGGAAGTTTGTACATGATAAGAACACTGAATACATAAGCTTTCTATTGATGTTTACTTTATTAGGATTGGACTATATTTGGCCGAGATGAAACTGAGGGTTCATAAAAATCTAAATATTGAGAAATTCTTCTTTAAAGTTGTCTATATGAAGGTCTTAGCAATACACATTGCTAATCAAAACTGAGTTTTGATGTATTTACAATTACAAAATATCTTCGTGGAACTTGATCTTTACCAAACATTCGAATGATTTTTGGCATGTAAAAAAATCTACAATTTTAACCCATACAATGTATTTTTGGTTATTACCAAAAATATACCCATGCAACATAAGATTAGTTTTAGTATCCTTATGTTATGTGGTATGTGTTTTGTTACTTTACACTTATTCACACATAAATACAGTTGAAATGAAAAAATTATTCGCCCTCCTGTGAATTTTTTTTCTTTTTCAAATATTTCCCAAATGATGTTTAACAGAGCAAGGAATTTTTCACAGTATGTCCTATAATATCTTTTCTTCAGGAGAAAGTCTTATTTGATTTATTTCGGCTAGAATAAAAGCAGTTTAATTTTATTTTACTATTTTAATATCAAAAAATTATTAGCCCCCCTTAAGCAATATATATATTTTTTGATTGTCTACAGAACAAACCCCTGTTATACAATGACACCTAATTAACCTAACTTGCCTAATTAACCTAGTTAAGCCTTTAAACTTTAAGATGAATACTAGTATCTTGAAAAATATCTAGTAAAATATTATGCACTGTCATCATGGCAAAGATAAAAAAAAAAAATTATGCTATTAAAACTATTGTGTTTACAAATGTGTTGAGAAAAAAAGTCTTTTTTCTGTTAAACAAAAATTGGGAAAAAAATAAACAGGGGGGCTATTAATTCAGGAGGGCTAATACTGACTTCAACTCTACAAGCGACTCGCCCCACAATCGGCCTTCACACCCAAACCTTCATGCAGTTTCAGTCCGAACTCGATGCTTCTCGCCAAAGAAAAAACGAACCACTATAAAACACCATTTAGCCCTGTCATGATGTCATCGTCCCTCCACTCATTTTAACTTATCAGCTCTACATTTAATGACTCAGCAGAGGCTGAGAGCGCTTGCCTCGGGCTAATAAATTCAAGCAGAGGAGTTGGAGTTATTTTGATTACCTTCTTTGACCAAGCTCTTTCCCTTTTCAGGGCACCAAACTGCAAACACCAAACTCTTCAGGCTCCGGGGAGGATCATGCACCTCTGAACGCATCTGACCGGAAACTTTATAACAGTGGTGACCTTGGAGTCAACCAAATTACAAAGGAGAACAGACAAAATGAAAGAAATATGAAATACTAGAGACCTGTTTATCCACATGGCACAACCATCTGATACAAACAGGCCTGTGTGAAGCCAAGCTGAGGGGAATTAGTTGTGTTTGTGTCATTTTAACAATCTCTGATCATTTAAACATGTTTTGTAAGGATTAAATATTATTAGTGGTGTAACGTTAATAGTAGGCAAGCCTCATTACTATTTTCCCTAATGCTTTCACTATAGGGACTTAAAGAAATCCCTAACCATAAACCATTATTAAACCAGTTATTAACTCAGCAAGTGGGCCACAGGATGACTTGACATTTATTTAAATTAAGTTACGTAAATAAATCTACCTTAAATAAAATGTTAAAATAAATAAAACAAGTGAAATCAAAGTTTGTACAATATTTATTTTAAAATAATGCATTTTTATTCAATTACAAAATTTCATTCAGGCGGCACGGTGGCGCAGTGGGTAGCACTGTCACCTCACAGCAAGAAGGTCGCTGGTTCGAGCCTCGGCTGGGTCAGTTGGCGTTTCTGTGTGGAGTTTGCATGTTCTCTGTGTTCGCGTGGGTTTCCTCCGGGTGCTCCGGTTTCCCCCACAAGTCCAAACACATGCGCTGTAGGTGAGTTGAATAAACTAAATTGTCTGTAGTGTATGTGTGTAAATGAGAGTCTATAGATGTTTCCCAGTGATGGGTTGCAGCTGGAAGGGCATCCGCTGTGTAAAACATATTCTGGATAAGTTGGCGGTTTATTCCGCTGTGGCGACCCCTGATGAATAAAGGGACTAAGCCGAAAAGAAAATGAATGAATGAAAAAAAATGTATTCATTCATTTTCCTTAGGCTTAGTCCCTTTATTCATCAGGGGTCGCCACAGCGGAATGAACCGCCAACTTATCCAGAATATGTTTTACACAGCGGATGCCCTTCCAACTGCAACCCAGTACTGGGAAACACCCATACACACTCATACACTACGGCCAATTTAGTTTATTCAATTCACCTATAGCGCATGTGTTTGAACTGTGGGGGGAAACCAGAGCGGCAGGAGGAAACCCACACCAACATGGAGAGAACATGCAAACTCCACACAGAAATGCCAACGGGCCCAGCCGGGACTCGAACCAGCGACCTTCTTGCTGTGAGGTGACAGTGCTAACCACTGAGCCACTGTGTTGCCCCATTACAAAATTTAATTAACAGTAAATCATTATAAACTGTTGTTTTATTGAATAATTTATAGTTTATAAAGCTTCTGCAGTCAAAAGATAAAATAAGGATGTTTTTAAAAAAGACTGAAAACAAGCAACTTTGTCATAATTAGAATATACTGGTCAAATTATTATAACTGATATTATAATAAGAGGACCTGCTTTGCAAACACCCTCAGAATTGAAACCATATAGCAACCTGTTATATATATACATATATATAAAACTGCTGCCAGTAAGGTACTGTTATTTGCAACCACATAGCATTCTATAGCCATCTCAGAAGAGCCTAGCAACCGCATAGCATTCTATAGCACTCTCAGAAGACCCTAGCAACCGCATAGCATTCCATAGCACTCTCAGAAGACCCTAGCAACTGCATAGTGTTCTATAGCCATTTCAGAAGACCCTAGCAACCACATAGTATTATATAGCACCCTCAGAAGACCCTAAAAACCACATAGCATTTTATAGCACCCTCAAAAGACCCTAGCAACTGCATAACATTCTCAGAAGACCCTAGCAACCATATAACATTCCATAGGACTCTCAGAAGACCCTAGCAACCACATAGCATTCTATAGCACTCTCAGAAGATCCTAGCATTCTATACCACTCTCAAAAGACCCTAGCAACAGCATAGCATTATATAGCACTCTCAGAAGACCCTAGCAACCGCATAGCATTCTATGGCACTCTCAGAAAACCCTATCAACAGTATAGCATTCTATAGCACTCTCAGAAGACCCTAGTAACAGCATAGCATTCTATAGCACTCTCAGAAGACCCTAGCAACAGCATAGCATTCTATAGCACTCCCGGAATACCTTAGAAACCACATAGCATTCTATAATACTCTCAGAAGACCCTAGCAACAGTATAGTATTACATAGCACTCTTAGAAGACCCTAGCAACCACATAGCATTCTATAGCACCCTCAAAAGACCCTAGCAACTGCATAACATTCTCAAAAGACCCTAGCAACTGCATAGCATTCTCAGAAGACCCT
>CAIGQV010019356.1:3221490-3256981 GCA_903798115.1 Danio jaintianensis
GAAGACCCTAGCAACCACATAGCATTCTATAGCACTCCCGGAAGACCTTAGTAATCACATAGCAATATACTAAAACCCCATCAGAACATCTTAGTAATCACACTGCAATGCTCTGGCAGTCCTACAGCACCCTTGCATCATGGTGGTGAGGTGTGCATGGACAAACAGTACTTCTAAAAAAATGTAGTTAATAGGATTTGGTTGGTTTGGGCTGCGCTCAATAGTTGGCAGAGTTTCTCCCCGGTAAGCAAAACGTCCTCAAAAAGACCTTTTTAGTTTTCTGGAGATGGTTTTTGAACAAACGAAGCAAAGAAAACACAACGTCAAAAGCCACAATTTATTGCCGCTGCCCTTTTGAAAGGCTCTCTCTGTTCTGGGCAGCAGCGTTTACACTGGATCTCTGCTTCTGGATGGCAGGACAGTCAGACATCTCTCTGTCATTCTCCACCCAGAGGCCGGCTGTGCTCATTTTACGAGCTCTTTTTTCGGCCCCCGAACCCTGTCTGACATCACTCGCTAGTTGAACTTTACTATACCAGTGTGCCGTTTACTCAAGTGTGCCGTTTTATTATCAGAAGTGCTATTAGATGAGAAAGAAGTCTCCTTGCGGTTTATAGAGCTTGGGTAAGAGTTTCAGAAGTCGGTAGAGCAAAAACTACGGGCATTCGTTATGCAACCACGTGAGAAAAGAAGGAACCGCGAGTTGCCTGAAGGTTTAACTGAGCCATTAAAATAACACGCCATATTGTTAGTAGCCTATTTAGAAGGGGCTGCGCTCTTGTTTTGGAGTTTAAATTACCATTCAGGGTATGAAATAGGGATCTGGTACTTAAAGGGGGGGTATCGAGTAGCTCAAGCCCTCGTGTTATAGCCCCTGCTTGATGTCTTCTCCTCTGGAAGGGCATTGTCCCACATTGGCGTAACGTTAGTGTTGCATTTGGGAGCTGTTTGCTGCCACTGTAAAGAGTCAGATGGGACACTCAATGAAAAACAGGCAGCGGTAATAAAATCGCAACTAAACAAGGAGCCAGTGAGCAGCGTCGGCCTCCTACAGCGCCACGGGGAGCAGAGTGCAACTCAGATGCCCACAGCCAAACCACAGTGTGTCTGCAAACTGTAAACAGATGCGTGAAAATGAGAGGGATTGCTTAATTATTTTTTTCACAACCTGCACTGTAATTTTTTCCCGCTTATTAATGAAAGTTAAATAAGGATTATTGGTGCATGTTTTACAATTTTAGTCATTGCGTTTAAACATTTCATATTTAATGTTTGCTGTTCCTTTGTAATCATTTGTGAAATTCAGTAATTAATTCAAGTTATTTCTACACTCACTCAAAACTTATTTAAAATAAGCTGAAACAACAGGGAGATTTCGTTGGGACAACTGAATTGTTTTATGTTCAATCCACTTCAGTTTGTAAAAACTAATAAGTGAACTTCACAAATCGATTGTGTGGAACCCAGCCATTTTTACAGTGCTGTTAAGTAAGAGCATATAGTAGAATATAAAGTATATTTGTCCAGTTATTAATACCAGAATAGGTGTTGATCAGGACCCTGACATTTATGGATGAGACATGTATCACCCTTGAAGGGATTTATTTTTTGATAACAATTGGCTGGAAATACATTATACTGCTTAAGTAAATGAGTGGGCACAAAATATAGATTTTTGAATCTAAATATTTTCTTAGTTCATTCATTCATTCATTTTCCTTTGGCTTAGTCTCTTATTTATCAGGGGTCACCACAGCGGAATGAACCGCCAACTATTCCAGCATGTTATACGCAGCAGATGCCCTTCCAGACAATTACAAAACTATGATGGTACATATCGGAAACTGAGAGCAACAGTTGGGCTCTGGACGCTAAGCTCATTATTTATTTCCCTTCATATTTATTCTAATCCTTTGAAGAAAGACCGGTTGTGCTCTGGGGGTGTCATTTGGTTGTATATACATTTGTTAAACACATCTGTTCACATAAATTTAAACACATTTTTAAAAAACACATTTAATAGATTGGAGCAATCCACTGCCTTAATTAACAGAGCAAAGATTTCAACAATTCTTCATTGGAACCAAATACATGATAGTTTGAGCTCCATTATTAAAACTTAAGTGATTTAATAGAATGATGTAGGAGAAACGATTAAGATGTCTTTTAAGACAGTGGTCCTCACCCCCGGGCCGCGGAGTGGTACCGGTCCATGGATCAATTGGTACCGGGCCGCACAAGAAATCATTAGTTATTTCTGTTTTATTTATTATCTGAGTCTGAACGATCTTTTATTTTGTGAAATGATCCTATTCTCTCGGTTACATCTCGGTCACTTGAGCGCCAAAATGTAACCCACAAGCTAGCAAAATGAGTAAGAAACAGATGTCTTTGGAAAGTTCTTTGCGAAGGGGAAAAGGCCCAGTGAAGGACCCAAGAACTACCAAGGAATGGATCCGCAACCCATTTGTCAGCAAATCAGGTGAATCCAGCATGTCTGTGCAAGAAGATCAACTGCTGGAGATCGCAAATGATGGCGTCCGTTCACATATTGCGTCTTTTCCACGTGAAAGTTCGTTATTTCCAATAGAGGCGCGCGGCTTGCGCACGCATATCTCGTGCACCCAGTTGAAAACAACTCAAGTTTTCAGAATGCCGCAAGAGCATCTCGAGTCACGTGACAAGAACTGACAGATTAGCTTTATACTTTGTGTGGAATATACATATTTCAGTAGACTAATTATCTTAAACACTGCAGTGCTTTTTAATTTTCTCCATGCATAAATCTTGTATCAGAGTTGCAGCGATGTTTTGTCAGCTTATCATCCTCCGAGAAAACGGTTGATGGTCGCCTAGCAATCTACATACACTGCACCCCCCATATATGTATATACCGCCCCCTATACGTTTCAATCATATTAAAAAATATATAATATAAATGTCTTTGTACTTGGCACTTCAAGTGAAATACCTCTTTCCACAAAAACTCACCATGGTAACCACTGTTTTGCTAAAATACCATAGTGAGCAGGCAATTACTGTTACCACCATGAAACCTAAATAAATTAACAAGGAATATTCTTTAAACAGAGTTAGCTGCTTTCAAAGACGTTCTGTCATTGTTTCATTTATTTTTCTATGACAGTAGTGACTAATACAGTGACCACAGTTTTATTGTAGTAACTATGACTGCACCTGTGGTATTTTGCTGGAAATGATGATTGCCAAGGTCAATTTTTTTGTTGAAAAATCCCTCCAAACCACAGTTTACAAAAAAATGCCACCATACAGTTATTGTTCATGCTTGCAAAACTGTGGTAGATTAATATGGGATGCTCTTCAAAGAATAATATAAGTCAGTAATAGAGTGTTTTCACAGCCATATTGGAGAGCAGAACACAAACAATGCCACTCATCTGACCAAAACTTGATATTATGGTGATTATTGCTGCCAAAATGACCAGTTATTATCGTGTTTTATGCTGTACCAATCAGTCGGACTGGAAAAAACATTTGCTATAAACTAGAATATTACTATAGACCGCCAAAACTTATAACAAATCAAGCAGAAGAGAGAAAGAAAAACTCTCTGAGGAACAAAAGGTGTTTGTGGTTGACCAAACTGAATCAGGATTTCCAGGGCAGGAATCTGGAAAACATTCATGTTTGTTCTTATCATTTCCAGTCAAGTAAGTGAAATATTAGACTAATATCTTAATTAATACTGTCATATGTATTTTTACCACCTATTAAATTCTGTCAAAATATTGCACCCAAGTCCTTCTCTATATGAAACAATACTGTATATTGCATAGCACCTCTATGTGAAACGATTTTATAGTATTTATATTTTTATAGTATTTATAGCATAATATTAGGTTTTTGAATCATACTATGGTCAGCACGGTGGCTCAGTGGTTAGCACTGTCGCCTCACAGCAAGAAGGTCACTGGTTCGAGTCCTGGCTGGGTCAGTTGGCATTTCTATGTGGAGTTTGCATGTTTTCCCCGTGTTGGCGTGGGTTTCTTCCGGGTGCTCCGGTTTCCCCCACAGTGCACATGACCAAATCTTGACAAGCCCTATATATATCATGCAACCAGCCACTAAATAATCTAAAAGGAATGTATTTTGATAAGATGATCAAATGGAGATGTTATTAAAGGTCCAGTGAAATTAAAGTAACGTTTTTTTAGATGTTCTGATGTTTGGATGTATTTTAGTCTATAAGCTAGTGTGATACAAAACAACGACAAAATTTGGCTTTAGAAGATATAAAGATATAAACATGTAAAGCTTGTAGTTTGTCACTTCTGCCTAAATGGATCAACATTTTTTTTTCACTTCAGCTCATACTCCAGTTTCTCATCAAATCTTGACCAATCAAATGCTCTCTAGTATCTGACATGCCCCGCCCTCTTCAACACGCTTTACATTTGCTTTTCATTTGATGTGCTTGAGCTCAAGCACTCTCACTGGCAGAGCTGTGAGTAAACGCTATTGGCTGTTTTTTTTTTAAAAAGGGGAGGAGCTACTCTATGTCCCACCCTCGCTTTGTTTTTCAGTTGAGATTACGTCAAACATCGAATAAAAATGCACATTTCAAAGCACTTCACAGGACCTTTAAAGTCTGTGTGAAATCTAAATATACAATGTTTATTTTGCTATTCTTTACGTGAATTAATCCGTGCAAGTTAATCCACTGAAAAAAAAATTGTTTTGGTAATCTTCAATCAAAGTCTGACCATTTGCTTCAGTGTTTTCGAGTGACAGTCCTTCTCTGTTGATGGCTTCAGTCACAATATTCTTAGCCATGCCCCTCTTACCTTAGTTTGCTGAGTGAATTAATACGCAAAAACAAAGCCCTGCCCCAAGTCTCATATTGCAAGTACATCAACGCGGCCTTTAAACTAAGCCATACTGCAGTAGTAAGCCGAATGATTTATAGAGGCTGATAAATTGTTGAGCGTTTCATTAGCCACACGCCTCTCAACAGCACTTAACTGACACCTCGAGCATTCACAAATAGGCCTGTTATGCTTCGCAATTAGCACAGAGTGAGTGTTGCACGGCTTTGGGCAGATCTGCCGGTCTCTCTGAGCCTCTTAAACCCCACACAGCCTTCGTCCGCTAGTTATTGTGTTACCAAATACATGAAAGATATGAGGTCAGCGCTGCGTGTTGTGTACAGGCCCGTCATGGCTGCCAAGCAAAACACACGCCACCGTTTAGTCCAAGCTGAGCAACGCACACAAAAACACGCCGCTTTTCAGCATCTCGCCTTTCAGCACCGAACTCTGTTAATTGATTCTCTGTAGAGTAATTGTGCCGATATACAATTTCGTGAAGTAATTGGTGGTGCTGGAGCGGCTGTTTGGCAGTCCGACATGCTTTCAGGGAAAATGTGGAGTGTAAGAGTGAGAGAAAAAGTATTTTATGTGCTGAAATGCTCTAATCATTGTGTTGAAAATTAACTGGAAAACATTAAAACGGCTGTTGGCTGTATGTGTATTTTCGATCGAAATGCACCGATGGCAGGTTAGTGTCTCTCTCAGATGTGTTTGTGAGCTGGTTTTTATTACGGAGGGCGTTTATGGCGTGTCTTTCCACCTTAGCATGACAGGCTGAGAGCCAGGAAACTTTGAACAAATGCATCCATTGCTTTGTTTCTTATTCAATCAGTGTGAATTGCAGCACGTGGGAGGCTTTAGCAACTTCACACATTGCAGCTCTGTAGTACACATGATGCATGATTCCCTAGCAACTACCTAGCAACCAATCAGAACAATGAGTATCAGACAAGAAGTATAATCGTCAAAAGTAGTTCAATGGGTGTTTTTTAATTGGTAACACTTTAGAATATTGGTCCATTTGTTCATGTTAGGTAATGTATTTATTAACATTAGATAAGTATGAATAGTCTTGTAAAGCATTCATTAATGATAGTTGCATATAACATTTAGTATGCATTATTAAAATGCAATGTTAACTAGGGCTGCACAATATATCGTTTCAGCATCGATATCGCAATGTGAACATTCGCAATAATCACATTCGCAATAATCACATCGTGAGTGTACGCAATGTTGAGTCTGGATTTCGCAAGAGCTTTTTGAGGCCTGTGAGGGTTTTAAAAGCATTCAGTCATAAGAAATTGTACTGTTTGTACTGTTGACAAATTAATAACGATAGATTCTGTTGAATTGTTTATAAAACGAAGACTTTATAAACAGTATTATTTTACATTTGATTATTCAATTACTGAATACCTGAATACAGTTTGACTCCTTGAAAAATAAAAAATAAAATGCTGTTAATATAGTTTGTATCTTTTCTTTATTGAATTTATGCGTCAATAAAGAGATTAGATTGTTTCTTATATTTTATGCACTTCCCTACAGAATCATCCCAATCAGTCTAAAATTATAAATGCTTTCCAAATAGTTATTCAATACATCTAGTGAAATTGTATTCACATCTCAATATATATCGCAGAATAAAAAATATCGCAATGTTAGATTTTTCCAATATCGTGCAGCCCTAATGTTAACATTAGTTAATGCACTGTGAATTAACATGAACTAACGTTATTTAACTTATCTAACATTATCTAACATTAACAAAGGGGATAAAATACCGTAATAAATGTATTACTAATTGTTTGTTCATGTTAGTAAATACATTAACTAACATTAACTAATGGACCATTATTTTAAAGTGTTACCTTTCAATTATTTATAATTATGCATATAGAAAAAAGATGACTTTAATGCCCACCAAGGCTTATTAGAGCAGAGATACTGTAAATATAGAAATTTTGTGAAATATCACAGTTTAAAGCAAGTGTTTTCCACTTGAATATTTTAAAGTGTAACTTAAGCATATTTAGTCCAGCATTCAGTGTCATATAATCCTACTGAAATCATTCTAATATGCTGATTTGATACTCTTTGATTTGAAACATTTTTTTATTAATATTATTAATTTTGAAAACAGTGCTGTTTAATAAGTTTGTTAAGATGTATTCATTCATTCATTTTCCTTCGGCTTTTATTCAGGGGTCGCCACAGTGGAATGAACCGCCAACTTATCCAGCATATGTTTTACGCAGCGGATGCCCTTCCAGCTGCAACTCAGTACTGGGAACACCCATACACTCTCATTCACACACATACACTACGGCCAATTTAGTTTATTCAATTCACCTATAGCGCATGTCTTTGGGCTATGGGGGAAACGGGAGCACCCGAAGGAAACCCACGGCAAGAACATGCAAACTCCACACAGAAATGCCAACTGACCCAGCCGGGACTCGAACCAGCGACCTTTTGCTGTGAGGCGACAGTGCTAACCACTGAGCCACCATGTCACCCCTAAGATGTATTATATTATTTAAAAATGTTTTATGTGATACTTTATTTGAGGATTCTTTAAGAAATAAGATATTGTCATTTCCTTAATTATTCATTCAAATTCTTAATCAATATATATAATGCACATATACAAATCATTATTTAAAAAGATAACAGGCTTAAACATTTATATCCAATTAATTTTCAATTTTCAAAAAGTAGTTTACATGAACACATGTCTAATTCAGTATGATATCCAAGCGTATGATAGCATTTTCAACATTTTATAATAATAATAATAATTTATTATTATTTGTTACAATTTTGAGGCCATGCAAACAAAATACAAGCCTATTAACAAAGGATTGCATGATGTAATGCTTAAATGGCCCTAGGATTAAATATTGCCATTTTAACAGGTTTCAGTGGGGATATTTCTGTCGTGAGTATAACTAATTTTCATACCCGGCATTAAATAGATTTATGAAAGGAAATGTGAGTGAAATATAACATTTTCAATAAAAATACACCTTTCGGCAAAACGTTTGCTTTGCATTAACACAGCCAAAATAATGATAATAAAAAATAAAGAAGACAAAAAAAGGTCCCAAAGGATGCAGGTGTATTAACTATGATATGAACACAACCTCGATCTAATATAGAAGGACAAGAGGCCCGAAATGTCGCATTTATACCAGCTCTAAAAATAATAATAATACAGCCTCAGTGCCACATAGCTGATTCATTCATATAGAATTAATTTTCAGTTATAAAAGTAATTATGATTCAGTATGATATCAAAGCTTATGATAACATTTCAACATGTTATAATAATAAGAATTATTATTAATATTATTATTAGTAGTAGTAGTAGTAGTAAAAATTTTGAGGCCATGCAAACAAAATATAAGCCTACACTGTAGAAAATGCTGGGTTTTACACAATCGATTTGTGTTGGGACAACATGAAAGAATTAAGTTTACTTATTAGTTTTTACAAATTTAAGTGGACTGAACATAAAACAATTAAGTTGTCCCCCAAAAAACTCAAGAATTGTGTTGTTTCAGTTCATTTTAAATAAGTAGTTTGAACAAAAAGTAAACGTCAATTTTTTAGTATAATGCTTTGCCATATTAATAGGATTCAGTGATTTGCTGTTTTGCATTAACACAGCCAAAATAATAATAATAAATATTAAAGAAGACAAAAAAAGGTCCCAAATGATGCACGTGTATTAACTATGATATGAACACAACCTCAATCTAATGTGGAAGAACAAGAGGCCCGAAATGTCGCATTTCTACCAGCTCTAAAAATAATAATACAGCCTCAGTGCCACATAGCTGAGCCGTACCCTTATATACTTACTTGGGAAACTGGGTGGACCTAAATGACCTTTGCAGTCAACTGAAACCCAGAGCACTCCAAGATTCAACAAGGCATGTTGTGAGTAGCTCTAGTGTCAATACTGGCCCTGCCAAACATCCTCACCATAACTTTGGCCAACCTTTACACAGCATGCCGAGTTCCGAGATTCGAGCGTTGGAATTGTTTGCCAGTGTTTTGCTGTTTATGATGCCCTGGGGCGATTGATTTGAGAGCTATAAACTAATGCAAATTTAATTCGAAGTCAACCAATTAAAGGAGTATTAGGGCCTGTGCTAACCTTTCTTCACCTTGCGCCAGCGCTTTCGAGAGGGAATGTTGATTCTTGGCGTTTTGTCGAACTTTTCTTATTTCCTTTTTAGTGTGAAGCACGCGAGATATCCATGATGCTGCTACGTGACTAAGACCAAAGCTATGCAGATCATTTTCCTCTTGCTCAACTGGTGGAGATACGGATGCAGTGCAAATCACCAATTGTGTATGTTGTTTTAGATAAGTGTCTGCCAACTTGATTATTATAATGTGCTGTAAATGTTTATGGGAAGCTCAGAATTCTGGGCCTGGAGGGAAAAAAGGGACGTTTTTATGATATTAAATGCCATGGTAATCATTTCGCCTGACCCACAATTGTGAGATATGAAAATAACTCAAAAACCAAACTAAACTGATGAAAAGTGACAGTAAAGATGTTTATAATGTTAGAAAAAACAATGGTTTCTGCAGAAATTATAATCAGCGCAACTGTTCTCAACAATGATAATACTTTTTTTTAAGGAAATTGTTTGTCTTCTGCAAATTGCATCTTACAGTGTTTTCAAGATATAAAGCAGTTATTTTACATCGTAATATGATTCACTGTTGCACTATGGAAACCATTGTTGTCCAATGACTTGCTTAATTAACTAAATTGCCTATTTAACCTAAATAGCCTAGACTGTAAAATTTACAGTAACTTACTGGCAATTTTGGTTGCCAGTGAAACTGTAAATTTACAAGCATACTGTAAATAGATAATTGCAATTGTGCTGTATTTTTTTTTTACATCGCAATTGTAATTATTAATTGACTGCGTTTGTAAATATACAGACTTACTGGCAACCAAAATTGCAAGTATGTTACTGTAAATGTTACAGTTAATTGTAATTATTAATCTGCAGTGCGTTTGTAAATTTACCAAAATTGCCAGTAAGTTACTGTTAATTTTACAGTAAGTTTTTTTACAGTGTATTTAAGCCTTTAAATGGCACTTTAAGCCGAATACTAGTATCTTGCAAAATAACTAGTAACATATTATATACTGTCGTCATGTCAAAAGAGATTCGTTATTAAATCGTAGTTATTAAAACTATAAATTTTTAAAAATGTGTTGAAAAATCTCTGAGTTAAACAGCAATATATTTGGACGGCTAATAAAGAGCTATTTGACTGAACTGTGTGTATATTCAGTTGAAGACAAAATTATTATTATATACTTATAATTGTTTTTACTGTATATTTAAATCAAACAAATGCTGACTTTGTGAGCTTTAGAGAGTGGTAGCAGGTGAATCAATCATTTTTAGCACATCTGACTTTTTATATTTTGGAATAATATGCACCAACGTACATTAAAAGCATTTGAAATGAGCCAATTGACATTTTATCCCTTGCAGTGCATTGGGAATTGAAAATGAATACTGTATTTAAACCTATTTTAACGCGTTACAAGTAATGCAAGTTATGTTATAACTTTTTTACTTGAGTTACTTTTTAAAAAATGTAATGTGAGTCATTTTAGTTTAATTAATTCACATTAACATTAATTCACAAAAAAAAATGCTGAATTAAAATGAACATTGAATCACGTTGAATCACGCACTCAATGTGTTCCCCGCGGGGAAAAAACAGAAACCAAGATGGCAGGCCAGAGCCTTACATTTCAGTGATGGTATTCTCATTATTTTGAACGCATCGAAGAAAAGTACAGTGATTTTACCTAACTAATAAGAAAAAAAAGTACAAAAGTAGCAAACACATTGCATTGCATTAAATTTCATTAATCTGTATATACCGCATGTGTAGTTCTGGGGTCAGGAAGTTCACAGAAGATAACATTATGCTAAATCATTATTTTTTTATATGTTTTTTTAAAGGTAAATGAAGGTGTAGGTTATACAGTGCATTGTTAATTGCAGAGCTTCTCTATTTAAAAAAAAAAAGAAGAAAAAAACCTGCAGTTCTGACAGATGTCAAGCCTCAGCCAAGTAAGAAAAAGTAACGCAAAGTAACTCAAAAGTAACGCAAGCCATTACTTACCATAAAAAGTAACTAAATAATGCAACTAGTTACTTTTTTGGGGAGTAACTCAATATTGTAATGCGTTAAATGCAAAAGTAACTGTCTCCAACACTGTTAAACACAATGTCTAAAGCATGTTGGATAAAAACATCTACCAAATTTGTGACTTTTATTGACATTTTAGTCGCTTGAAACTATTTATTGTGTAAGAAATAATATTTAGGCGGCACAGTGGCTCAGTGGTTATCACTGTTGCCTCACAGCAAGAAGGTCGCTGGTTCGATTCCCGGCTGGTCCAGTTGGCATTTCTGTGTGGAGTTTGCATGTTCTCCCCGTGTTGGTGTGGGTTTCCTCCGGGTGCTCCAGTTTCCCCCACAGTCCAAAGACATGCGCTATAGGTGAATTGAATAAACTAAATTGGCCATAGTGTATGAGTGTGTGTGAATGCAAGAGTGTATGGGTATTTCCCAGTACTGGGTTGCGGCTGGAAGGGCATCCGCTGCATAAAACATATGTCAGAGTAGTTAGTGGTTCATTCCGCTGTGGCAACCCCTGATAAATAAGGGACTAAGCCGAAGGAAAATGGATGAATGAAATAATATTTATATACATTCAAATAAATTAGTCATTCTACTTGAATAGACCTGTCTTTTTACCAATCCTGTAGTAGCAGATAATAAATATCCTCGAATTAGCCTTTTTTGTTTATGCAAACAACGTCATTAATCTGCACCAACATGTGCGATCAATTGTATCATTCGCGAGTATCACATATATACGCCAGCACATTTAAATCAGTGTTAAAGCAGGTTTATCCAGCTGTAGTTTGTTATGCTAATTTGTTAACACAGCTGTCGAGAACAAGATGTTCAGCTTCGACAATTGTTTGATTGTTTACGTCAGCGGTGACAAAAAGAATCCATTTGAAAGCACTTGTAGAATAAAACGGGCAACCTCTGAACTCTGGAAATCTTTGCTTGTGGGCACACCTCGCCACGCTGTACCCCTGTACTTTATGGCGGGGGTTTATTTTTCTAAGACTAAACTTTACACACAGAGCAGCTAATTAGGCCTGGGTTTGTTGTTTCACCTACGTCTGTGTCACCCGAGTGAAATATAACGATACGTGCTGCTGACCCTTCAACTTCACATGTGCTGAGCTCTGGATTTTTATGATATATGTGCAATAGAGTACACATCGGTTTTTATCTTCAAATTGTGATATTTGGATTATTGTTATGCTATACTGTAAAACATGTCCGTAAATTAGCAGTTTCCTTGGTTTGTGGTTTATGTTTTTATTTATGCTTTTGAATTGCATTATGGGATCTTGATCTTTCTTCCAACAACTTTTAACTTTAAAAATGTCAAAAAAGTGACTTTTATTAATATTTTTAATAGTTTGAATCTATTGTCTGGGTTGGTGTTGTATATTATGTTACAAAAACCTTGTAATAAGCTGCCAGTACATTTTCTGTTATTTCTCCATAGTTTATTTCTTATACATTATATTATTTCAAACGACTAAAATGTCAATAAAAGTCACTTTGTTAAACTGTAGAGTTGAATTTGTAACATCAAAAGTCGACAGAGCAGAGATCAACATCCCATTATGCAATTCACAACCATAAATAAACAGAAAACACCTGTGAATCACAAAATACAAAAACTGTTAAATAACAGATATTTTTTTACAGTGTGTAGATTTTTTTTTTATTTTGTGAGAAATATAACATAAATGGCGGTGTGGTGGCGCAGTGGGTAGCGCTGTTGCATCACAGCAAGAAGGTCGCTGGTTCGAGCCTTGGCTGGGTCATGTTCTCCCCGTGTTGGCGTGGGTTTCCTCCAGGTGCTCCGGTTTCCCCCACAGTCCAAAGACATGCGCTATAGGTGAATTGAATAAACTAAATTGGCTGTATGAGTGTGTGTGTGAATGGGAGTGTGTATGGGTGTTTCCCAGTACTGGGTTGCGGCTAGAATGGGCAGCCGCTGCGTAAAACATATGCTGGAATAGTTTGCGGTTCATTCCTCTGTGGCGACCCCTGAAATAGAGACTAAGCTGAAGGAAAATAAATGAGTGAATAACATAAAATAGTGTTTGGTGCATTAGATTAAATAATTATAAGAGGTTTACTGTGAGATAAAGTTTGAAATAGTAAAAAGCCACAATTGTGAGAAGTCAAAGCCATGACAAATAGTCTCAATTATTACATTGTGAAATAAACTGCATTAATTAACAGTTTCCATATTTTGTGATTCCCGGGTGTTTTCCCTTTATTTACGGTTGTGAATGGCATTATGGGATGTTGATTTCTGCTCTGTTGACTTTTGATGTTGAAAATTCAACTCTGCAGTTTAACAAAGTGACTTTAATTGACATTTTAATAGTTTGAAACAATATATTGTATAAGAAATAATATTCATTTATATAGAAATAAGTATGAAATAACAGAAAAAGTACTGGCAGTTTATACCACAATTTACAACACCAAATCCAGCTACTGTTGTGGCAAATTGTTGGATATAAATTTACCTGAAGTGGCTTTTGCAATAATTAAAGACGTAGATCATTAAGTATAATGTATACGTAGAAACAAGTTATTATTGTTAGTGTAATTATATTATGTATCAAACCAAATATCAAATGTTGGTTTTATCTTCAAATTGTGATTTTTTTTGGAGGTTTATTGTTATGCTATAGATGTCTGAGATTGTAAGAAATGTAACAATATTAGTGTTTAGCGCATTAGATTAAATAATAAATAAAGGTTTACTGTGAAGTCATGTGTGAGAAATTAAGTCAAAGACGTGACAATTATTACATTGTAAAAAATCCATTAAATAGCGGTTTCTATTTGTGACTCACAGGTGTTTTCCGTTTATTTACGGTTATGAATTGACATTTGATTTGGAAAATTCAACTCTGCAATTTAACAATGTGACTTTTATTGACATTTTAGTTGTTTGAAATAATATATTGTATAAGAAAGTCCATAAAATAACAGAAAAAGTACTTTATGCTGCAATTTATATCACCAAATACAGCCAATATATCACTTCAAGCTATTAAAAATGTCAATAAAAGTCACTTTTTCCAACTTTTCAACATCTAAAGTTGTTGGCGGAAACATCAAGGTCCCATAATGCAATTCAAAAACATCAATAAATGGTAAAAAAACTGCTAATTTATGGATATTTTTTACAGTGTAGAAATAAAGATGCAAATATAAGACATGAAGTTGCAAACTGTCACAACAGTTGCATATAAATTCACATTTTGAGACCTGAAGTGACTTTCGCGATAATTAAAGATGTAGATCAAACAAGTTATTATTGTTAGTGTAATTATGTTATGTATCTTTGAAGTTGACGTTTCAAGATGACTAAAAATAAAACCCACATTTAGACATGTACTTTCAGCAAAAAATAATAAATTGAAGCACACTTAGGACAAGTCAACATTTGTGAAAACGTGATGTTCCCTTAAAGCGGATCAAGCTGTAGCAACAGCCTTTTCATGCTTTTATGGCTCGTAACCGACTGTGGACTCCATGTATTTACATGTTTCTTAGTTTCTGTGTGGTCTGCAAAGCTTATAGCACAAATGATGCGTTTCCAGGTGATTCAGGAGTTAAATACTGGAGAAAGACATACAGTTGAAGTCATAATTTTACAGTTATATTTTTTTCCAAAGTTCTGCTTAAAGTAGAAAATATTTTTTCAACACATTTCTAAACATGATAGTTTTAATAACTCATTTCTAATAACTGATTTCTTTTATTTTTGCCATGATGACATAATATTTTACTAGATATTTCTCAAGATACTAGTATTCAGCTTAAAGTGATATTTAAAGGCTTAACTAGGTTAATTAGGCAAGTTAGGGGAATTAGGCAAGTCATTGTATAACGATGGTTTGTTTTGTAGACCAGTGGTTCCCAAAGTGGAGATTGCGGGACAAAGAGGGTGGGTGGGGAAGGGGGGGTTGCTTGATGATTTCCAAAAATCTAATTCATTCATTCAGTCATTCTTTTTATTTTCGGCTTAGTCCTTTTATTAATCAGGGGTCACCACAGCGTAATGAACCCCAAACCTATCCAGCATATGTTTTACGCAGCGGATGCCCTTCCAGCTGTAACCCATCACTGGGAAACATTCATACACTCTCATTCACACACATACACTACTGACAATTTTAGCTTACCCAATTCACCTATAGCGCATGTCTTTGGACTGTGGGGGAAACCGGAGCACCGGGAGGAAACCCACGCCAACACGGGGAGAACATGTAAACTCCACACAGAAATGCCAACTGACCCAGCCGAGGCTCGAACCAGCGACCTTCTTGCTGTGAGGCGACCCACTGCTCCACCGCGCCGCAAAATCAAATTCATTTTATTCAACTATTAGAATTACCATATTTTATCCATAACCTCCTGAAGAACAAAATAGTAGTTAATAGTAACATTGTTAACGTGAATAATAAACATTAAAAAAACAACATGCAAATAAAAAGCCATCAGCCTTTCAAATTTTTTGCAACCCCTGGGGTGATTACGTTATATTAAAGACACAGCAATAGTGTCAAATGCAACACATTATGGCATCAGGTTAAACTTTCTGACACCTTTACTGCACTCACGTACATTAAAAATAAATACAGGCCACAGTTGAACATGGAGGAAGGTCTCCGAGTGGCGTTCTCCAGACAGACTTGCTGCCTATTGGTATGTGTGCGCCGTTGTATTTTCCATTTATTTACAGTTGTGAATTGCATTGTTGTTGATCTACTCTGCCAACTTTTGATGTGGAAAATTCAACTGCTGTTTAACAATGTGACTTTTATTGACATTTTAGTCATTTGAAACAATTTATTGTATATAATAATTATATAATAATTACTTATATATATTGTATATATTGTATATTATATATATTACTTATATATATACTCTCTCTCTCTCTTTCTCTCTCTCTCTCTCTCACCATGGACTGATCAAGGTGGCGATCGGCGTATCACACGAGCACGAACGGGAAAAGGATCAAAGCACCGACAAATCACCTGGGCACCTCTTCACTTGGACCAAGGGTCGTTGAAGACACCAGCACCAGGGGTGTAGCGGACATTTTAAAAGTGGGGGGGGACAGCTGAATGACATCCAAAAGTTTACGTTCATATAATTATTAATCACCTGTTTCTAAATGGTCTGTCTCTAAAAGTGAGGGGGACGTATCCCCCCCGTCCCCCCCGGTTGCTACGCCCCTGACCAGCACACCTCACAAACCTACAGCACGTTTGATTTCACCAGCACTGTAAATAAAAATCCCTTCGGGGGTGTGTTCACATTCAACTTGTGTCTGCATTTTCACTCCACCCTGCTACAATATATAGAAATGTTTATAAAGTATTTATACTGTAATTTACAACACCAAATCCAGATAACATATCACTTCAAACTATTAAAAATGTCACTAAAAGTCCCTTTTTTGAAAACTTTTCAACATCAAAAGTTGTTGGCAGAAACCTTTACGGCACTCATGTACATTAAACATAAATATAGGCCATGGAGAATGGTCTTCAAGTGCCGTTCTCCAAAATTAAATGATGAATAGACTTGGGCCTATTGGTGTGTGCGCGCCGTTGTGTGCAAGGTTTATATAGTTATCACCACCTCAGGGAATATTGGCTGTTGCAAGTAACTGGCATTGTTATTTTGGGGGTCGCGGGCTGAAATGTTTGGGAACTCTTGCTGTAGACAATCGAAAAAAATATTGCTTAAGGGGGCTAATAATATTGACCTTAAAATGTAAAAAAAAAAAAAAAAAAAAGAACTGCTTTTGTTCTAGCCGAAATAAAACCAATCAGACTTTCTCCAGAACAAAAAATATTATCGGAAATACTGTGAAAAATTCCTTGCTCTGTTAAACATCATTTGGGAAATATTTAAAAAAGAGAAGACTAATTCAAGGGGTGCTTATAATTTTGACTTCAACTGTATTTACTTATATATCAATTAAAAGAAAAACATTGCATAGAAAATACATTAGCCTCACTGAACTCGTTGCATTATTGAAAACGTTTGATTAATGGATTAATTCTGCAGAAAAGAGCACAAAATTGACATTTGCTGAGCATGATTGATCAATATTTTCCTTGCCTTGTTTCCAAAATCATCGCCAGTCTGTCCTTCATGCCAAATTGACATACCGACACACACACTTGACACACTTCATCTCTCACTCACACACACACACACACACATAAGCAGGACGGTCGTAGCAACACGGACCGACACAATCCTTATTTATAGCTCTCTTTCCCAAGGTTTTTCTCACAGGAACGGGAGCAGAGCAGGAATCGAATGTTTCCTCTCCTGTCTTCATCAATCACTCCTTATTAATCCAAACATGCTGGAGAAACCAGCCCTCGCTTCACTTGAGGAAAAAGGCCCATTTTGTTTTCTGGAAGAAAAAAAGAGTTCTTATTGAGTCAAAGCTGGGTTTGAAATGAACCCTTTCAAGGAACCGGTGGGTTAAGAGAGGTTAAGAAATAACAGGAGAACTGTGAGGGAAATGTGAACCCAGGCGAGCGATTTATCCCACATAAAAAAATACTGTAGTCATTTATAGTAAATACTGTGTTCTTTTTTAACCATACTGTAGTTAAGTCTATTATATTGTACAGTATTTACAACACCATGCTAATGAATGATAACTTTAGCATTAATAGTGAACTGATAAACAGTATACATTAGTTTTTACTACAGTAAACTGTAGTGTATTGTAGTATAATATATACTAGTTGTATAAAACTGCAGTATTAGTTAATTGGTTGATATTACTATAGTTGCTGTATTGCCATGGCAACTGAATCACCCCCAACTGGTTAATTCAAGGATTTTACTATATTCATTCATTTTGTCCCAAAGCATAGTCCCTTTATTAATCAGGGGTCGCCACAGCGGAATGAACTGTCAACTTATCCAGCATATGTTTTACGCAGCGGATGCCCTTCCAGCTGCAACCCATCACTGGGAAACATCCATACACACTCATTCACACACATACACTACGGACAATTTAGCCTACCCAATTCACCTATAGTGCATGTCTTTGGACTGTGGGGGAAACCGGAGCACCCGGAGGAAACCCACGCGAACACGGGGAGAACATGCAAACTCCACACAGAAATGCCAACTGACCCAGCCGGGGCTCGAACCAGCGACCTTCTTGCTGTGAGATCGTGCTACCCACTGCGCCACCGTGACGCCCGACTTTACTATAGTATGGTTCAAAAACACTTTAGTATATTTACTATAAATATTTGCATAGTGGATTTGTTAAACGTATCCTGTGCTAATTGTACTACGCAAATTATTTATAATAATATTGGTGTAAAATCTAACGGGATCCACTGTTGACACTATAGTATGGAGAGTTTTTTTTAAAGCAAGCACACATCAGTGTAAAAAAAGAATCTATTTATAGTGTAAGAAATGTAAGAACTGTATATTGAAATGACTCAAAAAAGAGCATTTTCTGCTGTAGGGCAAACACTCATATATTTCATATATATATATGTAGATTAGCACATATATAGATGCATATTATGGTAAGTGTTAGATAAATATGTGCATTTTGACACTTGAAGTCACTTTTAAAATAATTAAACATGCAAAAAAAAAAAATATTTAGAAAACGTTACCAAAATGTTACCAAAAGATTACCAAAAGTTCACATTTTGAGAAAAAAGAATTACATTGTTAGACATACGTTGCAAATGTGTGACTGACTGTCATATTGACACAATTGCAAAATGTAGTGAAAAACAAGGAAACAAGTACAGTCACAATTTTGAGAAATAGTCACAAATATGAAACAACACTGCGGTTACTAGAAATAAAATAAGAAACAAACTAAAAAGTAAACTAAACTAAAACTACTTTTTTACGATGTAGAGTAAAAATAAAGCCACAGATTATGAAAACTGTTAGATAAAAATGTGTGTTTCGGGAAGTCACTTTTATAATAATTAAAGATGCAGGTGTGAAAAATAAATAACCAAAAGTTCACATTTTGAGAAAAAAAATTACAATGTGAGATATGACCCAGCAGACACACGTCATAAGACGTTAATATTAGGTTAGATTTAGTCACCTGTGTCTAAGGACAATGTTATTTTGATGTCCAATAACAATATGAAATGATGTTGATATTTGGTTGATTTTAGGTTGTGTTGGAAAGTGACCAAAATCCAACATCGAGCCAATATCTTAAACCAACTTCATATTGACGTCAAATACTGACATTTATTCATCAGATAGGGCAATCTAAATTCAACGTCTGATAGGCGTCATATTGATAACGTCCACACAACGTCAAGCTGTAACATCATTAGATGTTACTATTTTGTTGTTTTTAGGTTGCGTTGGAAAGTAACCAAAATGCAATGTCTGTCCGACGTTGGACATTGACGTCGACCTGATGTTGTGTCCTGACGTCAACCCGATTTTTATTTTCAAACAAAATGCAACATCTCATGACGTTGGGGTACAACGTCAATCTGACATTCTTTTGACGTCCTGTGCCTGCTGGGGAGTTTTCACATTTGTGACTGACTGTCATATTGAACAAAATGTAGTGAAAAATGTGAGAAATAATCTATAGTGAATACAGGAAAGTTGAAGAGAAACAGTCCCAAATAAGAAACATAACTCTGATGTTACCTTAAACAAATTGAGAAACGAACTAAAATTGACATTTGTATTTATCTGTCACAGTTTTGCTGAGGTGACCTTGAGCAAAGCAGTAATTCTTTCATAATGAACTGTATGCTGCTCAAAGGCTGTTAAGAAAATGACATTTAATCTGTGCAGAACATACAACCAAAGCTGTTGCAGTCCCACATGGTTTGACCCAGCGCTTTGCTTGTTTTTTCAGGGATGGGTGACATAGGGATGAACAACATTTCGGCCGTTCCTCAAGAGGCCCCTTCACCTCCTCTGCTGTTTCCTGAAGGCATAAAGGTGCAGCAGTGAAAGCTAGACAAATATTTCACCGGTAATAACGGTGACATTCTCCTTCCTGAGCGCAGAAAAAGAGCGACTTGTGACATTTCAGTCCAACCTCCACAGCTATGAGGAAGAAACAAAAAAAAACAGCGACGCAAAGACAACTCCAACATTACCTCATGCACTCCCTGCTGTGAAAACATCCCGACTTCAAAGTGTTTTTGGTACTTTTACATGAGGAGAGGGTCGGGGGGAGGTGATTTTTCTTAATCGTTCATGCATAAAAGGGCATTACATATTTCTGTGATTTTTGGATGCACTCGGGCAGGAAGTTTCCTCGATGCCCGGATGACTTTGAACAATTTGTGGACGCAGCAGTGCGTAGTTTTTGCTTACTTTGTGGCTCGGGAGCTGTGATGCCAGGTACTTATTGGACATTAATCTTTGGAACAGACTGGAGGCAGTCATTCGTCATCTGGACTGATGTGATTTCTCTGTTTCTCTGCTCTGCCAGCAGAAATGCCACTGTCTGACATCATCGAGCTGTTCACCTGTCACTGCCAAAATGCAACACATCCCTCTGAAATGCAGTTCAGACTGAAGCTCTGTTGTAAAATGTTGAGAGTCCACAACTTAACAATATACCAAAAAAGTATTTAACCAAATGATGCTGTCTTCATTTTTAAAATTATTTTGATTAGAGTAAATGTAGCATGTGGGAAAAGTTAGCTACTGTATTTGCGTCTTTCAAAAAACAAAGAAAAAAAACAAAGCAAAGAATTCTTCTCATTTTCATTTAGCTAGCACATCGACGCTATACATTGACATACTGAAGTCGCACATAAATATTCATGTACTATATATATATATATATATATATAACACACACACACATCTTAGTATTGAACTATGTCTACACACACATCCTTAGTGGTTTTCATCCCTAGTGGTCTCTAACTTATTTTCTATAGCTTTTTGTGTATATATTTATAAAAATATCACAAAAGAGGCACAACAATTACTAAAGCTTTAACTAAAATGATAATGAAACAAGAAAATACCTACAAAACCTACTAATAAATAGTGCCGGTGATTAATATAATTGAATAAATTATACATATTAATGTTTTGCTGTATAAAAACATGACTTTTTGTCACTGTATAAAATATAATATAATATAATATAATATAATATAATATAATATAATATAATATAATCTAGGGTGTCACGGTGGCGCAGTGGATAGCATGATCGCCTCACAGCAAGAAGGTCACTGGTTCGAGCCTCGGCTGGGAGTTTCCTCTGGGTGCTTCGGTTTCCCCCACAAGTCCAAAGACATGCGCTATATGTGAATTGGGTAAGCTAAATTGTCCGTAGTGTATGTGTGTGAATGAGTGTGTATGGATGTTTCCCAGTGATGGGTTGCAGCTGGAAGGGCATGCGCTGCGTAAAACATATGCTGGATAAGTTGGCGGTTCATTCCGCTGTGGCGACCCCTGATTAATAAAGAGACTAAGCCGAAAAGAATGAATGAATGAATGAATATAATATAATATGGAAATTTTAAAAAGAAATGTATTAAGTGATTACTAAATTGCTTTATAAAAGAACTTTCATTCTTTCATACATTTTCCTTCACCTTAGTCGCTTATTTATCAGGGGTCACCACAGCGGAATGAACCACCAACTATTCCAGCATGTTTTACACAGCAGATGCCCTTCCAGCCGCAACCCAGTACTGGGAAACACCCATTCACTTTCGCATTCACACACACACTCATACACTACGGACAACTTAGTTTACCCAATTCACCTCTGGTGCATGTGTTTGGACTGTGGGGGGAAACTCCACACAGAAATACCAACTGGCCCAGCCGGGACTCAAACCAGCGACCTTCTTGCTGTGAGGTAACAGTGCTAACCACTGAGCCACCGTGCTGCCCCTAAAAGAACTTTACAACATTAATAACATTATAAGAAGTGGAGAATCACCTATATAATAACTATATGGAGATTAATGTAAGATTGAGGTAAAGTTGGTTTTATATTCACAACTTATGAAATAAAATAGTAATGCAAAATTTAAAAAGGCTAATACAGATCAATTATAATGACGTACTGTTATGAGCACAATGTGATAACTTGTGACACGTTCCCTATATTGTTTACCACGCTACATTGAATATTCGGTCTGAAATCGCATGTAAATATGACTTGAAAACAACATTAGCACTATTTAATTGACTGTGAATGTTGTACTTTGATAGTCATTGGCTGCAAATATGATTTCGCTATTTAGAATTTGCAAGGAATACTTTTCTGAAATTATATTAAGAAGGCGAAAGTCCGAATGTGCTGATATAAAACCAACTTTAACCCAATTAATGTAAGTATGTAATAGCTGTACATTGTTGACGGCAGTCACAAACGCATTGTAGTAGCTCCTACAATGTATTTTAGACACTAAAATTGGATTCCTGTAAATCCTAGGGGCAAGAGTAGTAGATCACTTAATTGTGTTTTGCCAAAGATAACACAAGGAGCAGAGATGGTAAAGCTAAACGTATACTTTATTAAGCGTTTTTGCCAATATTTGCCACAAACTCTCTCATGCGGAACCATATAGCACAGCTCTGCATTCCTCTGCTTTGATTTCCACACGGAGCGTTTTAAGAGCGGGACAGATGCTTTGACATTGCTGTAAAAGGGGAGGGACGAAAACAAACTGTTACAAAACGTGTTAGAAAGTATCAGTTACTGATTCCTGCTTTATAGTTACAATAATACTTTATTATTGTGACTTTAGCGGAATCATGTATCGGCGACCGCTGCAGTCCGCCGTTAGACAGTTATTAAACGCCTCAGCATCGAGAGCTGTCCTCGGAAAGGTAATTATTATGTATACTAAGATAATAACATCACTGAAGGGTTTGATATTGGAACCATTTGAAACCTAATCCTTATTTACGTGCTAAGAATGCCATTATAATGTTGTTTTGGGTTATTTTGTTTTATATTTTGCAGCATAATGATGAGCTACTGTAAACTAACCTGTACTACACTGTATGTGGAACATTTTATTCTACAGAACATTGAGAAAATGTGTTTTCTTCTGGTTGTTTGCACTATTTTCTGAATTATTTAGTGATATAAAAGATTCTCGAAATCACAAAACCTTTGGCTCTAATATAATGAAACAAGAATTCAATTAAACTGTAATATAATGAAAGAAACATTGACTCAGATCAAACAAAACAGGAATTTTCAACCTGATTTAAAACAATGTTCCGATTTTGTGCTTTATTGTAGGCAAATTAGCACATATTTGATCTTATTTGCATATTCAAACGTGTAGGGCAATGTTTTAGAATATCTCACAAATCCCAAAATGTGTTCAGTTTGTATAATGTAAGCAATTAACAAATTATATGGAATATTTTACTCTACAGAACATTGTGAAATGTTTTTATTTTCTGGTTGTTTGCATTATTTTCTGAACTATGGAGTAATAAAAAAGATTCTCAAAAATCACAAAACCTGTGACTTGAATGTAATGAATCAAGAATTCAATGAAACTGTAATATAATGGGGCGACGCGGTGGCGCAGTGGGTAGCACGTTCGCCTCACAGCAAGAAGGTCGCTGGTTCGAGCCTCGGCTGGGTCAGTTGGCATTTCTGTGTGGAGTTTGCATGTTCTCCCCGTGTTCGCGTGGGTTTCCTCCGGGTGCTCCGGTTTCCCCCACAAGTCCAAAGACATGCGGTATAGGTGAATTGGGTAAGCTAAAATTGTCCGTAGTGTATGTGTGTGAATGAGTGTGTATGAATGTTTCCCAGTGATGGGTTGCAGCTGGAAGGGCATCCGCTGCGTAAAACATATGCTGGATAAGTTGGCGGTTCATCCTGCTGTGGCGACCCCAGATTAATAAAGGGACTAAGCCGAAAAGAAAATGAATGAATGAATGTAATATAATGAAAGAAACATTTGGCTCTAATAAAACAAAACAGGAATTTCCAACCTGATTTGAAACAATGTTCCGAATTTGTCCTTTAATTGTATGCAAATTAGCACATATTTAATCTAATTTGCGTATTTAAACATGCAGGTCAATATTTTAGAAATCTCACAAATACTAAAATGTGTTTAATTCATATAATGTAATCAATTAACAAATTATATGGAACATTTAACATTGTGATTTTTTTAACAATAGTTTGCACTATTATACGAATTATGGATGAATGAAACGGTAATATAATGAAAGAAACGTTTGACTCTAATAAAACAAAACCAGAATTTTCAACCTGATTTGAAGCAATGTTCAGATTTTGTGCTTTAATTGTATGCGAATTAGCACATCTCATCATAATCTCATTTACATGTTCAAATGTCAGTATTTTAGAAATCCCAAAATGTGTACAATTCTTATAATGTAATCAATTAAATGATGAGGTATGGTGAGAACTATTCGTTTTTTGTTGATTTTCCTTTTCACCTGCAGTGTCTTGCCTTTAGACAATTAAGAGTATTCAGGTATCAGAACCCCAATTAAAAAATATATATATTTAAGAAAATGCCAAAGCACTTGTCAAGTTGAATATTTCTTGGTAACACTTCGTTTTGATGGTCCATCTGAGTATTAGAAGACTGTCTGCTTAATATCTGTTGATACTGCTCCTTCAACAGACATAAGAAACATTGCAAGTACATGTCAACTTACCCTAACCCCAACCCCAACCTAAAAGTCTATTTATAATCTAATGAGAATTAGTTGGCATGTAGATGCAATGTAACTTAAATTCAACACACGGATCATCAAAATAAAGTGTGACCTATTTCTTTTTCAAAGGCCATTGAACAAGTCGTGTGTCAGTCCAGGGCTTTAGTGGCTTGCCATGTAGCAGCGGATGCTGGAGTCCCCTTTCATTCACAATGCAGAGCTCTTCACAGCACAGGAGAGGTATGGACTGTTTTCTTTTTTTCATTTTAATTCATTACTTGGCATTACTAATGCATCCTCAGTGCACACCTTGTTAGATTAATAAAAATAAGTTCTTCCTTTTATTACAGTAATGAGAATGACAGTTACCTTTGAGAAAACTATATCATAATAAAATGGGACTTCAGTCAGAGTTTGGTTGGAAATGTCTGCACAAATCTGAACAGTTTTTGAAAACAGGGCTCATTTTAGTTGCAAATATGCCCGAATTTGCAAATATGGAAAACATGAGCAAAGAATGTTGTTAAAAAAAATCTGCTTTTTTTTTTTTTTTTTTAATCATTCTTTTACACAACAACCTAACCTATCAAATTAAGTTGTTACAAATCTGCTTGATAAAAGGATATGTGTCAGTATTGTCTACTTTGGGTTGCATTAATAATAGATCCACTTTACTGTAAATTAAAAATTTGTTATATATCCTTCCAGTTTAAGGCAAATTAATGTAAAATGCTTGGAATGTATCTGCAATTCTGGAATGAGCTATATTTAAATGTGATGCTTTTTATAGTCTGACAACTCATAAAGCACTAAATGTGTGAAGGAATCACTGGGAAATCTTGTTATGTACACAAATAAAGATCTGCTGCAAGGAGATGTGCTTGCTCTGCCTGTACTGAAAACTGTAAAGGGCAACATTGCCACTATAATGACAAAATAACAAGTATCCTTGTGCATTCTGTCCTTTTTTTCCAGATGTCTTATTGATTTCATATTTCATTTGAATTACACCAGAATTTGTTACATATTTCTCATCTGCTTGGTGTGCGTTAAGTATTTAATGGCACTAATAGAGCAATCGCACCAGCGAACAGTGATTCTTAACATGGACTTATTCATTCTTAAGAGCATGACAATTCTCAATATTTTGTACAAAGCAAGCAATTCAGGTTGTAATTTGTGAGAATTTGCTTATAAACATGTACACTGATCAGGTATCCAGCCATTTTAAGCGCTGTCTCAATAGCAAACTTCTTCCACTGAAACGTTAGCATCCTGAAAAGTCCCAAAATGCACCATGAAAATCAGGATATGCACTATTTATGGACCTTTAATGGAGGTTTGAAACTGTGAAATATGAATCATGTGACCCAAATCATCAAACCCAAATGAGAGATGTTTTTGTAAAAGGAATCTGTTGTTTATATATATATATATATATGTTTAACATAAACGAACATATCTAAATAGATTTAGAAACATTCATTCATTCATTTTCCTTTCGGCTTAGTCCCTTTATTAATCTGGGGTCGCCACAGTGGAATAAACCGCCAACTTATCCAGCATATGTTTTACGCAGCGGATACCCTTCCAGCCGCAACCCATCACTGGGAAACATACACACACACTCATTCACACACATACACTACGGACGATTTAGCCTATCCAATTCACCTGTACCGCATGTCTTTGGACTTGTGGGGGAAACCGGAGCACCCGGAGGAAACCCACGCCAACACGGGGAGAACATGCAAACTCCACACAGAAACGCCAACTGACCCAGCCGAGGCTCGAACCAGCGACCTTCTTGCTGTAAGGCGAACATGCTACCCACTGCACCACCGTGCAGCCCGATTTAGAAACAAAATTTAGGATTTAGATTTAGAAACGATTTAGGAAAAAATTTGAATCGTTTAAATGGTTGAAATGTTGCTGGTGTATGAAATTATCTAATTATTTAGCTTTAATGCACTTGTAAAAACGTAATATATGAAAATGGTTAGTTCTGCTGTTGTTTATAAACTCCAGTTTTGATGATGTACAATGAGGATGTTCTCATGTCAGTCAGTGTGTCCCAATGTGTAGTGAACAAAGCTGATTAGTGCCCTTAACAGTGCCCGAATTCGTGCACATGACCTACTGATGAACCACCTCTGGAGCTAGGGTGCTAATTGAGACGAAGCAAGTAACACCAAATATGAAACCATAACCCCAAAATATAATTTTTTAGATGTTTCACTAATAGAGCAATCACACTAGAGCTCATTTTAATCAAACCAAACCTAAAAGTATTTTTCTACATTTTTGAGTGATTAATTAATTAATTTGAGTGGTTAATTAAGTCATCAAAACTATCAGATCACGCAAATTGCATGGAGATTTAGTACTGGGAACCACGCATACACACTCATTCTCACACACACACACACACACGCACACACACACACACACACACACACACTCACTCATACCACTCACTCATACACTACGGACAATTTAGTTTTTTCAATTCACTTATAGCGCATGTCTTTGGACTGTGGGGGAAACCGGAGCACCCAGAGGAAACCCACGCCAACACGGGGAGAACATGCAAACTCCACACAGAAATGCCAACTGGCCCAACCAGGACTCGAACCATCGACCTTCTTGCTGTGAGGCGACAGTGCTAACCACTGAGCCACCATGCCGCCCTGCATGGAAATTATGTTGCCAAAAAATCTGGACACTCAAAACTAATATAATTTTTAAATGTGAAGAAATGTATTGGCACCATATTTTTCAACAGAACTAATTTCAGTTCTGATTTTGCAATTTCAAACCAATTTGAAAGATTTTTAGAAATATGTATTTTCAAAAGTGTGCAAACGTTTGACATTTGTTATATGTTGGCAATAATCATTTCCTCCCTGTACGACCCCAAAGGGCAAGTGCTGATTATAGTCTACTAAACTTCTAGTCTACCAGAATTCCCAGTCATTGCAGTAAAACATAAAATTCTTGTGAGAAATCCATCGGGAAAGGTTTTATTGCCTTCATAGAAGTGCCTTTAGGGAACTAGCTGAACATTGCGATACCTCCATAAACTGTACCTAGGTAGAGTTTAGATTTACAGGGAAATTATTGTGAAATGCTGATCTTAGACATCAATAACTGATGCATTTGACACTATAGTGGCTGTTTGCCAATATTAAAAACAAGAACTCTATAGGTCCTTCAACTTTAGTTGGTCTTGTAACCTGAGTTTGTTTTTTGTAAATGCATTCTGTTTTGCATTGTTTCAACGAGAGTAACCTGAGTTTGTCTTTTTACTATGCATTCACTTTGCAAGATGCCTATTAGTTTGCCATTGTTTTATATTATGGTTTCAAATGAATTTCTATGTTCTGTTTTTAAGCTGTGTACTGTTAAAGAGACCCCACAGACTACAGATGAAGAGGTGGGAGCCTTCACCAAAATGATTGAGGCCATGGGCTTCACTGGGCCCCTCAAATACAACAAATGGGTAAATAAAGCTGCTCATCCAATGTTTCTAAGCAGTAGATGACATTTGATATATGAGTTGGCATGAGATAGCATTGATCTAACATGTCCTGTTTAAAAAGAATGTCTATAAAATTTAAAAATATATAGTAATATATAATTTAAATGGGTTTTTAAACGTGTTTTGATGTATTTTTCTTATTACACATTTATGTTATTAAGCAGATATCAAATGTATTTTATCCACATTATGTCATTTAAGAATTAAGATAAATCTGTAATGTGTTTTGCTTAAAGATGCACAAGAAATGCACAAATCTGGAACATAATAAATGGTTCTTTTTTTTTATTAACTTATGCATAAAGAACTTTTGCACAAAATATAATTTTTTGTCTACAATAGATCCTTCTCACAAGATGGTGGTGATGTTTTAACAATCATCAGCATCTTAAATCCTTGAAAGTGTTTAATATTTTAATTAAAAAACATGTATATTTATAAACCCTTTTACAGTATGTTTATAAAGCTATGTTTTGAAGTATAACATCTTTGCATCAAATTGCAAAAAAGATCAGTTAACGCATATTCCAGCGTTATGGATGTGACGTTTGCAGTAAAAGCTTAAAACTTAAGTTCACAGAGAAAGTATATGTTAACATTGTATTGAAACATCTGTTTATATTTTCCAAAACAACTAAGCACAGAGTTAAGGGATCAGAAAAATATCAATCTTTAAACATATTTTCTATTTTAAATAAGGAAAATAAACATGCGTTAAGAATGTAACCAAAAAAGCATGCGAGTTTACAGTATACAACATACTTTGAAGAAATTCTGTGAATTAAACTGCACATGCTAATCAAGGATAAGAGTTGGCTCACTATAGAACAAAAATGATTGATTTTATTTTATTTAGCATTTTTGCATTTATGAGGAAAAAGCTTGGTTATGAATGTGACATCTCTCCGTTATGGATGTGACAGATGTGAAATTGCCACTTGTGTGACTTTGGTAAATCAAATATAATTGTTTGAAAACACTGACAAAGACATTTTTAAGTATTTGTACAATACTGTAAAATACAAGTCTACACAAAACACTTAGAAAGGGTAGTGCTATTTTGGTGAAAACTTAATTTTTTTCATGGCAAGGTTGACATTTGCATGGAATTGCTCAAGTGTTTTTAATGCAGCGTCTATGGAAGGGACAGTAAATTCAAAGGGAATGTAACATGCTCATATTAATCTCGAGTGCCTATAGAGTAGTGCTGCATTAATTCGTCTCTGAGTTTTTTTAAATCATTTTTCAAACAAAGTTTCAGATTTACGATTCTGTTACTCACACATTTAAAAAAAAAATTTTTTTTTTAATTGAGTCATGAAAACACTATTATGGAGTTTTCTTTTTATTTGAGGAAATTGAACTGCAAAAAACTCAACTTTGATGACTTCTGCTGCAGAGAAATCCAGAAATGTAAGAAAAAATAAGTATTTTTGCATTTAGCTGTTTACTTCTGAATTAGTGTATTTCCCTTGACTCCACAACCTGAAGAGAAGATTTGCTGCTGGCTGATGAGTTCATCTCGTACCGCTACCTGTTTTGTGTTTTCAAAACCTTCAGCACATCTGTTTCATTTTGGGGCGGTCGATCAGATTATTATTTTTTTAATCAGTTTCTGCTTTTGATCACACTTTATTGAGTGGCTTTTTTATCATGTGTCTCTTCTTTTGCAGAAAATTAAGATTGCTGCCTTGCGCATGTACACATGCTGTGTAGAAAGAATCAACTATGACGAATTCTTTGAAAGTAAGTATTTTTTACACTGAGACCACATTATGGCCTTATGAGTCTTATGTCATGCTCATTTAAATTTTTTTGAAGAACTCCTAAACACCCTTCTCTTTATCCCAAACGTTAAAACGAGCGTAAAGGGACCTTTTCAGCAGCACCTGAAAGATTTATGTGGCACTTTACAGCTGTGTTATGTTGTTTTCTTTAGCTGAGGAAAAAACAGGTGTAAACCCAATAGCGGTTTTGGAATCGGAGCCCAAGTTTGCATTGGTTTGGCTACATGTTGTGTTTTCTTCTTCTCCCTGATGATGTTCCCTCTGTTTCTACCCAGAATGCTCACTGCCCGACACGCTCAACTCTTGGTTCTTGGTGGCACAGCTCCATGTTTGGTGAGTTTTTGGCCGCTGTTTTGCTTAGGAAGGCAACAAGTTGATTGCTATTCATCTAGTCAGTGAAATGGTGATTCATTAGCAGTGTTGGGCACGTTCCTTTAAAAGAGTAATTAGTTATAGTTACTAGTTACTTCTCACAAATAGTAACTGAGTTACATAATTGTAAAAGTAACTAATTACCAGGGAAAGTAACTACTGCGTTACATTAAAAAAAAATCTAATTTGTCAAATGAATATAAAATAAATATAAAACACTGTTTTAACCACAACTACACTATTTTAATGTTGTTGTGGGACAATGTGAGAGACAACCATCAAATTCAACATATCATTATAAATATAGATTTGGGTCAGAACTAAATAAGAATTAGAGATAGGTTTAGAACTAAAGATTTATTGAACAGACCAGTCAACAAACAAGTCTAAATATAAATTATTCTTCTTTAGAAATGTACAAAAAATAAACAAATAATAATTTCCTGGGCATAAGTTTCACAATACATAAACATTCTTGCCTTTCACCTCAACAAGGGAAAAGTAGTGCTTTTATTTCCAGTTTGCAAATGCTACCTTTGAACTTGTTGGATTTGCCATCGTTCTGACTCCTGGTCATGGTGTGTGCAACTGACTGTGCGTGTGCTTGTGTGTGAACACCCACACTACTCTGCCTCCGATTGGCAAACGATGGAAATGTACTCTATCTAAGCCAATCATCACAGACACACCAATCATCATCACTGGTTGGTTATGTGTCCCGCCCCAGCCCCAAAAACACACAAACACACACACACCCACCCAAGAGAAAGAGAGGTCCTATGGCTGAGAGAGACACAGCTTTCATGAAAACCACTTCAGTGTTCTCAATTATAGTAACATGCGTTTTATTGTCAGTAACGGTAACTGCATTGTAACGGGGGAAGCAGTAATTCATTTGATTACTCTTTACTGAAAAAAGTATCGCCGTAAGTAACGCCGTTTATTTATAGCACCGTTATTCCCATCACTGATCATTAGACTATTCATTCTTAATGGCATCATAATACTCAATATTTAGTACAAAGCAAATATTACATTGTATATCAAATATGATACGGTTGGCTTTATAGTGTTAAAAGGTTTTTAAAAATGCAAAACCTTCTGTCCCTTTCAATTTTCCCTAATTTTTGTTGCCTTAATTTTTTGTTTCCTTAATTTCGGCTATGTTTTCTGTTGTGATTTTTAGATTTTTATTTTGCATAATAGTAATTTCTGCTGTTTTTAATCTGCATTAATTATTTACATTAATTGCAAGAATTTCTTAATTACTTTTTTTATTTCATTGTTTTATTTTCTCTTTTGTCCAAGCTTAATTGATTAGTGAGTAGTCTGTTGCTTAGTAATTTTGTCTTTTTTTTTTCTTTCTTTACATTTTTCAGCTTTCTATATTAACAAATGTAATAAACGTAATGTAACCTAGAACTCATTCATTCATTCATTTTCCTTCAGCTTAGTCCTGTATTTATCAGGGGTCGCCACAGCGGAATGAACCGCCAACTATTCCAGCATATGTTTTACATGGGGGTGCCCTTCCAGCACTGGAAAACACCCAGCTCTCACATTCAGACACACTCATACACTACAGCCAATTTACTTCATCTAATTCACCTAGCGCATGTCTTTGGGCTGTGGGGGAAACCGGAGCACCCAGACGAAACCCACGCCAACATGGGGAGAACATGCAAACTCCACACAGAAATGCCAAATGGCCCAGCCGGGACTCGAACCAGCGACCTTCTTGCTGTGAGGCGACAGTGCTAACCACTGAGCCACCGTGCCACCCCTGACCTAGAACTATTGTATTTAATATTAATATTCTAATTATCCTCATGGTTTTTGATTTTGAATCCCACATATTAAGTAATTTCAAATAATTCTGTCTTTAGTTAGTTTAAAAGAAAGAGTTAATTCAGTAATCAGCAGCAGACCACAGATGCTGTCTATTTATCTCAGACGACTCTTCTTTGTGAAAGTGATGTCTGGTTGATGTCTGAAGTTTTCTACTGATTGAGTATAGCGTAGCGCAGTCTCTCAGTTTGTCAGAGTGTGTTTATTCGGCTCTGATCTCTTCTTTGCTGTGTTCTAATAGGATGTGTCTGGTCCGGATGCGGCAGGAAGGCCGAGCTGGGAAATACATGTGCCGTTACATTGTCCACTCCATGTGGGAGGATGTGGAGCAGAGGAGCAAGATTATGGGAGTAAGTGTACATTATGTGTGTTTAATCATTCTGTCTTTTAAAAAACACCTTTCCCTTCGTATTTTTGTTCTTTTTGTGTTTGGTTATCCACAGTAGTAATACACCGTTATTTGTCAGCTTCATTACCTTGACTGTTTTTGACTGATAACATGGTTGATTGACCAGTAAATCAACACATCAGTTTAAAAATTCTAGATCTTAAAGATTTCATTGTATTTTAACCCCTTAATTGTCTGTCCCACTTTTGGCCTTAGATGAGAAAATGATATGTCCATGTTCAATTGTTTGCAAATCTTCAACGCTTTGGTGCGCAGATCTAAATTTGATGTCAATATTTGTAAGAAAAACAGTATAAAATGTTAAACTAGAAAAAATGTTATGCAAGTTTCAATTTATGAAAATAATAAGACAATACATCTATATTGTATAATATTTTATTAAACATGTAGTTTGCTAAATGTGTTTTACCCTAAAACTGACAGAAAATCTGTCAAATTTGCATTTAAAAATATATAATTAATTTTTGTATAATTATATTGCATTTGCTATTACAGACGTTAAGGATATCCACTAAAATTTGGTGTAAAAAAAAAAGTGTCACACTCTTGTGGTTGTTAAACATTTGTAGAACATATTTATATAATAATTAATAAAATAATTACACCTGTAGTTTACGTACATAAAGGTAGAAAAAACAGCAAAACATTAGTTAATTGAAAAAAAAAAAAACATTAAAGGGGACCTATTATACAAAAATCACTTTTATAAGGAGTTTAAACACAGTTGTGTGGCAACAGTGTGTGAACATAGCCTGCATATAATGGTAAACATTTATTAATTTAGTTTTTTATAATCACGCTTGATAAAAACAGTCTGTAGAAACACTTTGATTAACATTCTCCCTTTGTATGTGTCATCAGAAGCCCCGCCCATTAGTGACCATCTCTCCCTCATTAGCATAAACAGCCCTAAGTGAAAAGCAGTCGTCCGCCATTACAGTTTTGAATTTGTCATTATGCTTACACCCTTTTGAAAAGATTCCTGGATGCACAATCTCATTTGAATATAAAGTGACAGTCACCAAAACGGCACAATTTGGATTATAGCCTAAAAGGTGCCGTTTCAAAGAGTTATAAAACATTAACTGTGAGTTAGTTTGAGCTGAAACTTCACATAGACACTCTAGGGACATCAGAGACTTATACATTTTGAAAAAAGGGGCATAATAGGTCTCCTTCAATCAAAAAATCCCAACAAAACCGATGTGAGAGAAAAGAGAAGTTCCTGCATCATTTGTTTCCAGTTTGTTTTCAATATATCTAATCCAGTGACATCCAGACATTTTTAAGAGCCCAGATACTGTTTGGGATCAGCGCCTATCAGCACGCCTCATGAATCAAACACTAACTACTTTCTGCCTTGGAAAAAAAAAAGGCAGAGATTTTCTCCGCCAAATGTTTTAGCATGTGAAATGTCTGGTGATCAGGCCTGTTGTTTGGATATGTTGAAAAATGGTAAAATTATAAGCATATACAGTGAAATATTGCTCACACACACAAGCTCAGACTTTAGGATGTAGTTACTATGCTCTACAGACTGTGGAGGCATTTGGAGCCGATTGCTGTCCAGCAGAGTAGCAAAAGGTGTTTAAATCTCTGCAAGGTCAGTAAAGATGACATGCTTCTGCTGTGCCGAGCGTGCACAAATATATATGTGTGTGTGTGTGTTTGAGAGGAAGCCAACGCAAGGCGCCTTAGGGGAACTGCTGTCAGAAAGGGTGGGAACAAGACTTCAGCCCAGCTGTGAAAACACAAATCGCTCTCTCTTTCCCCACACTTCTCTTTGTTGACGTCCCCCATCTCTTCTACCTTCCATCTTAACAGTACGACTGAATTAGTATTGCTTTAAAGAACAAGTACAGCATGGTTCAGATTTGTGCATGCCATATATATGCAGTTGAAGTCAAAATTATTAGCCCTTTTTATTTTTCTAATATTTCCCAAATTATGTTTAACAGAGCAAGGAATTTTTCACAGTATTTCCTATAATATCTTTTTTTCTGGAGAAAGTCTTATTTTTTTGTTTCGGCTGGAATAAAAGCAGTTTTTAAAAAATTTTTAAAACTATTTTAAGGTCAATATTATTAGCCCCCTTAAGCATCTTTTTTTTTTTTTTCGATTTGTCTGCAGAATAAACCATCATTATACAATGATTTGCCTAATTAGCCTAACTTACCTAATTAACCTAGTAAAGCCTTTAAATGTCACTTTAAGCTAAATACTAGTGTCTTGAAATATATCTAGTAAAATATTATGTACCGTTATCATGGAAAAGATAAAAGAAATCAGTTATTAGAAATCAGTTATTAAAACTATTATATTTAGAAATGTGTTGAATAACAATTAGTAGCCAACATTTATGTTATATATTAAACAAAAATGTAAAAAAGAGGGAAAAAGTCAAGAAAAACAAATATATAAAATGTTTTAGAAATTTAGAAGTAATTTTTGTTTCAATATTTCGCATGAATTTAAATGTATTATCTTTCTATTTCTAAAGATGTTCGGTGTCTAAAATATTCTTTTAGTGAAGTGAAGTGAAGTGTAGTGTGGCCAAGTATGGTGTCCCATACTTGGAATTTGTGCTCTGCATTTAACCCATCCAAGTGCACACACACAGTTAGTGAACACACACATACCGTGAACACACACCCGGAGCAGTTTAATAAATAAATCTGTTTAATAAATCTGTTTTGTTTAAATGCACCAAAATATATTACCTATATTCACTCAGAAATGGATAAAAAAAATTATTTTCAACGTGGGATGTACTTATTTATGCTTAGCGAATA
>CAIGQV010019356.1:3311631-3339040 GCA_903798115.1 Danio jaintianensis
TTTTTTTTTTTTATATATATATATATATTCATTCAAACTAATAAAATGTCAATAAAAATCACTGTTAAACTGTAGAGTTGAATTTTTAACATCAAAAGTCGACACAGCAGAAATCAACATCCCATAATGCAATTCACAACCGTAAATATACAGAAAACATCCATGAATCATGTAAATGAATCATGAAATACAAACGGATTAAATTTTTTGTACAGTGTTTTGTATATCAAAATATTGACAATCTAATCTAAATGTACTTAAATGTAACTTTTGATTGACACTTCTTGATTTTTGCTAAAAGGTTTCTGACTGCTAACGAACCATGTAGTGTTTGTCACTATTTTTGTGTATAGAAGAAAATATAATCTAAATTCTTTTGTCTTATTGTGACTTTTTATTATTGAGCAAAGGGAATTGGTAATATTTTCTTTAGTTATAAGCTATGTTCAGTCTAACTAAGCAACCGTTCTACTGTACAGTGTGTGGGTATGAACTATTTACAGTCATTTAATCTTTATTCATCCCACAGTGTAATGGGTGCCAAGTTGAGCACACTAGTTTATCTGTTGGCACAACTGTTTGACTGCTTGTTGTCTCGTCTTGTGGCAAGCCATTTTAGCAGTAATTCTTCACAAACATTCACAGTACCCATTTTACTAGTGTAAGTCTAACAACATGTTTTATTTTTATTCAGAATTTATTTTGATCTATTGTTAGTTAATATATATTAATAAATATAATTCATTTATTAATTTTGAAGAACATTTACTTCATTTGAGTCATTTTTATTTTATTTACATTTTTATGTGTAGTTATGCATAATGATTATACATATAAAAATATATAATGTTTACTTATTTAATAAAATATCAGTATTAATTAATAATACTTCTTTCAGTCTAGTTATGTGTTTTACTATATATTTCGATTTTAAATTTTTTATAATGTGTTTAAAAATGTAATAATTATTTTTTTAATAATGTAATAAATATTAATATTGTATTTGTTTAAATTCTTTTGTGCTATTTTTTCTATTTATAAAAATCTGGATAATTACTATTTTTGTTAATAATATTAATAATAGCTATGTTTGTTAATACACAATAAATAAACATTAATAATAATAATACTATTTTCATTTTTTGTTTAGATTTTACATTTATTTAGATTTATTTGCCAATTAAACAACACTATTTGTATATATTTTTAATTAATTTAGCAGTTTTTAAATATGAGTAATCAGTTTTATTTTCCAGATGCTACAATGCTTTTTTATTTATTTGTTTTATTCCAGTAAGGGATGAAAATATACAAAAAGGTTCAGGAGAACATTAGAAAAGACAGAAGATACAAGTTACATTAACTGTGTATACTTACAAAGAGAAAAATAAGGGAGGAAATGGTACAGGTAAATTACAGTAATATAGAAGTGTATGAAAATTAATTAATTAAGAGCATTACAGGAAAGGAATCTCAGCCTAGAGTCAGTAGATATAAGTTCTTTATATATTACCATAAGTCTGTCTTTTGTTGTTACACAAATGGAAAGATTTAGGCAGTCGTCAACATTTAAGGAGTCATCAACCTCATAAAATGTGTAGGGACTGAACCCATGTTTTGTTTATGGATAACTGCAAAAATAAATAAATAAAAAAGTTAAAAATATATATTCATTAGATTTGTTTGCAAAATCATTGATAATAAATAAGTGATGCTAAAACTGGCCTGCCATATTTCCTTTCCCCGTGACGTTAGCCGCAGGAGGCGGACTCTCCGTCTGAACAGGGCAGGTGAGCGCGCAGGTGGAGCTCAGCCTCGAGTTTCCCAGCAGCGCACAACAATACGCGGAGCAGAGCACAGGCCTCTGGGGAAACCACTCTCGCACTACCATGACACAAAACAAGGTCAGCTTCGGAAAACGCCAGCTTTAACACCCCGAATGATTGCTTAAAGTTTTGTAAAGAAGAAAGAAAACCCAGATTACCCGGAGAAATGCTCAACTCGGAGCTTTTGCGCCCGACGCCGATCCCAACGCGTAAAACCCTCGGGAAGCTGGCGAGCCGGCTGGAGGAGGTGAAAAACCCGTGGAGGCAGGGATCCGCGCTAGAGCTCAGCCACAACGAGACCGCCAGACTCGCCACCGACGCGCTGCTGGAGCACGGAGAGAAGGAGTATAAGAAAGTCCTACACGAAGAAAAAGAACTCAACTTTCTGTCCGCGCTGGAGATACGCTACATCACCGAGAATGTGGCCAAAGTCGGCGACGCGGACAGCGGGAGTAACGGAGTGGACTTGGAGGAAGGCGACACGGTGTCCGAGCTGACCTCGGGCACTTACTTCCCCATGATGTCCGACGAGGAGCCGCCGATGCTGGAGCTGGGCTGGCCGGAGCATTCCACCAGGATGGGCCCCACTGAGGCCAACATATACTTCCAGAGGGACAAGACGCAAAATGTCAAAGATCTCATTCGGTCGCTTATTAGCAAAGCCAAGAAGGTGAGACGAACAAAAACTCAATTGTACCACCTAAAAAAGTTCAAGTTTTTGAGTAATACTTCGTTTCCATGAGGTTTCTGTGGCTGCTTTGTTTGTGACGTGTGACGTCACATGTAAACAAGATACTGGTAACGCTTTAGTTTAAAATTCACAACTACTTATTACTTGTCTTTTATTAAAATATTAACTGTTTATTAGTACTTATAAAGTCCTACCCAATGCGTAAACCCAACTACTACCTTACTAACAATTAAAGGGTTGGTTTACCCAAAATTGAACATTTACCCACTTTTTACTTGGGTAAAGTTGGTTTTATATTCGCACATTGGTTCAGTGACAACTTGTGACATGCTCCCTATATTGTTTACCATGGTACTTTGAATATGCGGTCTAAAATCACATGTAGTATGACATCAAAACAACATTAGCACTTTTTAATTGACTGTGAACCATACTTTGGTGGTCATTGGCTGCTAATATGATTTCACTATTTAGAATTTGCAAAGAATAATTATAATATTATGGAGAATGTACGAATGTGTGAATATAAAACTACTAACTACTACTATTGACTATTAAAGGGTTGGATTACCCAAAAATGAACATTTAATTACTATTTACTCTCTCTCTCAAGTGCAAACCTTTGAGTTTCTGTTGAACACAAAAAAAAATGTTGAGGAAAGCAGAAATCCTGTAACCACTGACTTCCAAAATACTATGGAAGTCGATGGGTTTCCACCATTCTTCAGAGTATCTTCTTTTGTGTTCAACAGAAGAAAGAAACTCAAACGGGTTTGGATCAAGTGAAGGTTGAGTAAATGATGGAAGAAGTTAAAGTTTTGGGTGAGCTATGCCTTTAATAAACAGCTAATTAGCGGTTTAGCTGAAAGTCTTCTTAATGATTTGTTAATCGTACTCTAAAATAAAGTGTGACCAAAGATACATTTTAGCACCTTTCAGACAGCTGAATAAACTGCATTTTTACAGTGCATGTGGTAACTTTTATGCACCACAAAAATAAAAATAAATAATTAGCCTAGACCGCGTATAATTAGATAAGACTGTGACTCCACACAAACATTTATGAGTGCTGTTGGTTTACATATAAAAAATGCTATGCAAATATCAGCAGGAAAACAATATTTCATGATCGATCTGTTCAAATGCTCTTTATAAATCCACTAAAATCATTTTAACAGCAATTAATAAAGATAAGTGGCAAATAAATCCTCGTTAATGCTGTTAAATGTACAGAATGTCTTTTTTAAATGTTATTTTTATATTGCTAACAATTGGCCTGCACTCAAGAAAATATTTTTTGCTGCTTGTTCAAACTACTTATTTAAAATGAGCTGAAACAACACAATTCTTGAGCTGTTTTTGGGGACAACTTAATTGTTTCATGTTCAATCCACTTAAATTTGTTCCATTAACTTAATCGATTTGTGTTGGGACAACATGAATTGTGTATTTTTCTACAGTGTGTTTCAAACGTTCAAATGTTTTGAAAGTTACCAAACAGGATTTAAGGCAGATTAAGAAGGACGAAGAGTTTGTAATGGTATAAATATTGTTACGATAAACATTTACGGACAATTGTTTACGGACAATTGCTTAATCATTATCGTGGAAACTTTAGTTTGCTTTGGAATGATAATTATTGTGAAAAGCGCTGTACAAATAACCTTGAATTCAATTGAAAACTTGAATTTTAACTATGAAAGTTGTGGAAATAAAAGCGATAGAATAAGGTTATTGCAACTATATCTTGCGAATTAGATTTTCTTTTTCCACAGAACTCATATTACAATATACATACAGTGGGTACGGAAAGTATTCAGACCCCCTAAAATTTTTCACTCTTTGTTATATTGCAGCCGTTTGCTAAAATCATTTAAGTTCATTTTTTTTCTCAATAATGTACACACAGCACCCCATATTGACAGAAAAACACAGAATTGTTGACATTTTTGCTGATTTATTAAAAAAGAAAAACTGAAATATCACATAGTCCTAAGTTTTCAGACCCTTTTAGGAGATTTAAGGGGGTCTCTGAATACTTTCCGTACCCACTGTACATAATAGCAATTCCAAAAGCAAAGAATTATGAGATTAAATAAAGTACAATAGAATAAATGTTTTATTTAATGCATACCCTAAACACTTTTTCTCAACCACACAGGTTATCGCAATAGTCATGGACGTTTTCACAGACGTGGATTTGTTCTGCGATTTAATGGAGGCCTCCAACAAGCGCAGGGTTCCAGTGTACATTTTACTGGACGAGAAGAATCTCAGTCATTTCTTGAACATGTGCTCAGAACTGGACGTCCAGAATTCACACCTAAGTGTAAGTCAAACCCTGACGCTCTCACTGAATGCATCATAATAAGCCTTAAGAAAAGGATCAATGAGATGGGCATTCTTTGTTTAGCTCCTGAATACATTTGTCAGTCAACAGCATAACTTAAGTCCATAAATAAGCTCATTCAGATGAAAAGCAAACGTCAAGAATAAGCGCTGTACGTAGTTTCAAATGCATTTCTGAGGCTTTTATTCCATTTGTTTTTCATATTGGGTGTAACAACTAAATTTTTTTTATTCTACTGCTGCACAATACATCGTTTCAGCATCGATTGATGTGCAATGTTGAGTTTGTATTATAATTTATCATTTGCATGTGTTTTTGAGGCCTGTGACTGTATGAAGATTTTAAAAGCATTCAGTCATGAACCGTTTGGAAGGTTAATAACGATTGATTTTATTGAATTATTTTTATTTTTATTGTTCAATTACTGTAGTTGAATACTGTGAGACGCGGAAAACAGTAAAACACTGTTCATTTCAATTATATCTTTTTCTTTATTGTATTTTTAGATTGTGTATTAGATGTTATGCATGATATTGGAAAAATCTGACATTGCGATATTTTGTTTCTCTGCGGTATGAAACAATTATATACCGCAGAATTATATATTGCGATATGAAACAATTTCACCAGATGGCTTGAGAAGCTCTATTTGGAAAGAAATCTTTAATTTACATCGATTGGGGTGATTTTTGTGAGGATGTGAATCATGTATATAAAATAATAAACAAATTGCAAACAAATATTATTATAACAGTGCAACGAAAACAATGCTTTGTGGTTTTTCCATAGAGTCAAACAGTATTCAGGTACAGAAATTGAATAATGAAATGTAAAATAACACCGTATAGTCTTCATTGTAATAATTCAGTAAAATTATTCTTCTCTAAAGTTACAAATGTACTTTTCTTTGTGCCCGAAAGCTTTAAACTCTCTTGAAATGCCTTTAAAACACATGCAAATGATAAAGATTCACTCTGTTATGGTTATACTTTGCAATGACTCCACAAATCACATGTATTCTCAACTGTTGTGCTGATCAGCTATAATACCAACTCAACATTGCATATCCTGCGATGTGACTATTGCGGACATACACATTGCGATATCGATGCTGAAACGATATATTGTGCAGCCCTAATGCAGATACACTCCCACTCCAGAATCATCCCAATCTATCTAAAATGATAAATTCTTTCCAAATAGTGATATCCAAGTCATCTGGTGAAATTGTATTCATATCGCTATATACACTCACCGGCCACTTTATTAGGTACACCTTACTAGTACCGGGTTGGAACCCCTTTTTCCTTGACAACTGCCTAATGTACAAGAGTGGCATCTGGTGTGGTCTTCTGCTGCTGTAGCCCATCCGCCTCAAGGTTGGACGTGTTGTGCGTTCAGAGATGCTCTTCTGCATACCTCGGTTGTAACGAGTGGTTATTTGAGTAATTGTTGCGTTTCTATTATCTGGAACCAGTCTGGCCATTCTCCTCTGACCTCTGGCATCAACAAGGCATTTGCGCCCACAGAACTGGATATTTTCTCTGTAAACCCTAGAGATGGTTGTGCGTGAAAATCCCAGTAGATCAGCAGTTTCTGAAATACTCAGACCAGCCCGTCTGGCACCAACAACCATGCCATGTTCAAAGTCACTTACATAACCTTTCTTCCCCATTCTGATGCTCGGCTTGAACTGCAGCAGATTGTCTTGACCATATCTATCTACATGTCTAGATGCATTGAGTTGCTGCCATGTGATTGGCTGATTAGAAATTTGTGTTAACGAGCAGTTGGACAGGTGTACCTAAAAAGGTGACCGGTGAGTGTATATCGCAGAATAACAAAAGAAATCGCTATGTCATGTTTTTTCAATATTTTTATTCTGTCCAAAAATATACTTCTCTTTATGCTTTTAATAAAGTGATCATCTAACATTGATTTAATGCTGCCTTTCAGAATATGCGGATAAGAAGTGTTTGTGGAGACACGTATTGCACCAAAAGTGGGAAGAAATTCACAGGTCAGGTTCAAGAGAAATTCATGATCGTTGACTCTGAGGATGTCATCGCTGGATCCTATAGGTATGTTAATCATGGCATTTAGGGTTTTATTCATGCATTTGGTAATTTAGTTTGTTAAAAAAGTACATTATGTACTTATAATTTTTGACCATATGTCATAATTGCGAGTTAATTTCACTACTAAAATTGCAGTAATTTTGTGAGATACTTTAAATCAGTGGTTCCCTGGGGGGGGTCAAGGGACAATGACAGGGGGTCGCTTGGTGATTTCCAAATGTCAAATAAATTTTTATGAAACTATTAGAATTACCATATTTTATCCATAATCCACAGAAGATAAAAATAGTAGTAATAGTTACATAAAAAGCAACAACGTGCAAATAAAAAGCCATCAGCCTTTAAAAAAATTTCATAGGATCTGTGTGTTTACGTTCGATTAACAACACAGCAGTAGCATCAGCTGCAGCAGATTGATTTTATAGCAGCAGGTTAAACTTTCTGACACCTTTATGTCAATCAAATACGTAAAAAATAAATACAGGCCACAACTGAACATTGAGAATGATCTCTGAGTGGCTATCTCCAAAATTAAACCAAGAATAGAAAACATTATACAAAACATTATAGAAAACATTATAGAAAACATGTGCTGAAAACATTGTGCCAACCAGTCTCTTTAGCTGAGGTTAATATTAAATTAATAAATTACTATCAATTATAGCCTATGGTTGTTAGACTGTTGCACTTTTTTGTGTGGTCAATATGCTCGTGTTTATATAGCCCTATTGTTGTGTGTGCAACATTTGTATATTTATAACCACCTCTGAGGAATGTGGGGGTCGCGAGTCACTGGCATTGTTCTTTTGGGGGTTGCGGGCTGAAAATTGTGGGAACCCCTGCTTTAAATGATGGGATATTGTGATTTAAGTATGTACATGTCAAGTTTTTTTTTCTTTTGTATGACCATGGTGATTTATACCATGGCAAATGTGCCATTTATCTGATAATGTAAGGCACATTAATTAAGTGTAAAATCTTTATAAATATTTTTGGACAGTGTTGCCAGATATAGCTGACTTTTTCCAGCCCAAAGGCTTTCCAAAACCCACCCAAACACACAAAAAAACGCCCAAAATATTAGATTAATCTTTTAATTTTAATTGATTTAAATCGAAATTAACCTAGTTACTTTAACTGTCATAATTTTAGCCATACAACAAGGAACACCAGCAATCACAGAACCACAACATAACCGGATCACATCGAACTTAATCGATCACACACTGCACTTAATGTTGTGTAGATTACTCTACCTCTGCGCTTCGGTGGATTTGCTCTACAGTGGTTGAACTTCCAGCAGTGAAATTTAAACCACACTGAACTAAACTGCACTGAACTATCTGGACTCTACTAGAACTATGTTAAGCTGCTTTGACACAATCTATATTGTGAAAAGCGCTATATAAATAAACTTGACTTGACTATTAGAGTATGTTTTACTTTCGAAATGGGGTGTAAATTCATCCTATTTGGCGTTTAAAATTCTTCTGAACATAATTAGGTGCTGCTTGTCAAGCAGACAACGCATCTATGTTTGTTCTTGCTTTCAATTGCGGAAAAAAATGATCGATAATCTTTATTATAAACCGCCGTGAGTTTAACTGCAGGCACTGCGTGATGCGAGTGCATGCGAAAGGGAATCAGATTTGAGTCAGATTTTGATACAAGTTTCCTTCACCTCCTCTTGCGGGTGGGCCCACTCGGTTTGTGCTATGCGCTGGTCACTACTAACTGAATGGAGTAGGAGCACACAGTTATGTTTTGTTAAATAAATTGCATATAAAATTTACGTTTCAAAACCGCCCAAATTTTGTCAACCCGCCTATGCCATTTTTTACCTGCAATATCAAATTCAAAAAACCGCCCAATCTGGCAACACTGTTTTTGGATCATGTGTTTATCAGTAGAGCTTTTACTATTTTATAATGGCTTTTATTTTTATATTTACTGTTACATTTTTATTTTAGTAAATTATTTTTTTTTTTATTAGTTAATTCGGTCACACTTTACAATAAGGTTGTATTAGTAAATGTTAGGTAATGCATTTACTAACATAAACAAACAATGAACAATACATTTATTACAGTATTTGTTCATATTAGTTAACATTAGTTAAGGAAAATACAGTTGTTCATTGTTAGATCATGTTAACTATGGCACATACAAATGTTAACATGCATAAATTTGAATGTTAATAATGCATTAGTAAATGTTGAGCTATGATTAATGAATGCTGTGCAAGTATTGCTTATAATTAGTTAATGTTAGTAAATACATTAACTAATAAAACATTGTTGTAAAGTGTTACCTTTAATTCAAATATCATACATTTTACTATTTAAACTAGATTTATTTCAGTTTAATATTTCAACTTAAACATTTAAGTTATGCCAAGCCAACATTTAAGTCATCTAACATTCATATTTTAAACATAGGTTCGATTAAAACTAACAAAATAGCTTTATGCAGGAAATGCTACGCAAGCTAACACACCGGTTAACATTCACAGCATGTTACGGCATGATTTTTATAAGCGAACTCTGTGCTAGAGGCGACTCGCAATTTTTCACTAGAGGAATTCAGTTGCTTTCAATTATTCACGTTCAAATGCCCATCAGTCCTGGCTTATCTGGTTTCACTCATATCACTCGGTATTATGTAAAGCGTTTTAGCGCATGACAGCGTTTTGGCAGTTCTTCTTAGCGAAACGACAGGACGTGCAACTCATGCGCTCCAGCAGGCATCTGGAGACTTGAGGAGCTTAGAAAACATGATGATTCTGCGTTTCTCAGGCACAATGTGTGTTAGCGTTAGCATTTCTCAGGCACAGTGTGTTTTAGTCTTAGCATTAGCCCCAGTGCTGTTCTAGCGTTGACATCCAAACCTCAATGGCTGGTTTTTTGTTGTGGAAGTTGATTAATTATAGAAAAAAAGTAGGTTGTTTTGTGTGCTAAAGCCCTATAAGCAGGGCCAGACCGAATCTGCGGACATTTTTAGCTATTTCTGCACAGAATTTTGCTGATTTAGTAACTAAAAACTTAACAAATTAAATAAAAACAACGTATCTTTAACTTTTATTTAAGGGTTACAATGCAAATCCTTTTAGAATCACTTGTTTGGTAAACAAAGCAAGTCTCTCATATAGTATATCTACTAAAAGACAGATAATGGTCACACTTTACAAGGTTTCATTAGTTAATGTATTTACTAACATGAACTAAGAATGAACAATTTGTACAGCATTTATTAATCTTAGCTCAACATTAACTATTGGTTATTAAAATCCAATGCTTGCACTGTGAGTTAACAAGAACTAACAACTTTATTACCATTAACAAGCATGAATAAATACTGTAATAAATGTATTGTTCATGTTAGTAAATACATTATCTAATACAGCCTTATTGTGAAGTGTTACCCAGGACATATTACTTTACAAACTGTGTTGTACATAAATCATCCAAACATTGAGTATGCCAGCCCAGTCTGAGGCGGACTACCTAAAGGTCTCTCTGAAGAGTTATGCTGTCGGATAATCGGTATTCTGACTTCAACTTTTCCAGCACTGAGTGAAAGGCATGAGGAAGCACCATACATACTCTCACTAAAATACTCAATGACAGTTTATCACCACTGCATTGTTTCCTGCCTAAGGCTCCAGTGTCATCCTACCTTCTTCGGCGACATAAGACATTTGCTATACTCAGGAGTAAAACTAAACGTCATGAACTCTCCTTTATTCCTCGTGCTTTAAAATTGTTGTATAGATAACTTATAATGTATAGTGTTTGATGTTTTTTAATTATTGTTTTTACTTTGTTCGTTTATCATGTCATATATTAGTATTTTTATTACTCAAATATGGTTTAGAGTGTGTGTTTGACGCTTTTCAGAGAACTGTGCTGCAATACCCTGTCCTGACAAATTTTAAATAAACTAAACTAAACATTTGCATATTAATCAGTAATATCACAGAAATAAAAATATGAAAACCTAATAAATATATATTTACCCACATTTGCGTAAGTAAATAAATAGACACAATGATATACCTATAAGCAATCAACCGATAAGCAATCTCAGTTGTCCACGGATTATGTCTAACAGCTAAACTAATCTGCTTTTCACTTGGGATGAATAGGAATTATTAGACAGATTGAGTCAGTGAAGGAGTTGTGTTGTTATTTGAGGGTTAATTCAGCTGATAGTGTGAACTGTGTGTGTATCTTTATGCATGTTAGCACACACCGGTGTGGATTGTGGGTGAGGCCACACTCATGTGTCAAAGGCTTTGCTCGCATAATATCCAACAGGGAGTTTTTGTTTGACTAGAACTTCATACAGTTCAAAGGGAAATGACTTGCAAACATATTTGTTGTGAAACTACCAATGGTTTAAGCTGAGAAATGTTTGACAGAGATATATTACCGTTTTCTTTCTTCTGTGCTCTTTTAACCTATAGAGCGGAAGGATGATCTAATGTAATGCTTATCACATGCGCTTTTATTTCCATATTGTGTAAGATGTTTGAGCAATGCCATAAACAGATGGTTGGCATGCATGCAGTTAAACACTTGTTAGCATAAGTCACCTGAACCATCCATAAAGCTGTAATTAGGTAAGCTTCAGTTTTAACCTTTTCACCAAGGCTGGATGCAGTTTATGATCCTTATTTTTGAAACACAAGCAAAAAGATTTTCTTGTAAATGGTAAAAGCATTCAATTTAGTGTAAGAAATTATGCAAGAGTGGTTTTAGTTTAGCTTTTATGTGCTTTGTGTGTTTTGTTTTTCTATTGTACAGTCTGTGCCAGAAGAATCATATTGTTAAAATGTTGCTTTAAAGAGATGGTTCACCCAAAAATGAGAATTGCCTCATTTATTCTCCCTCACAAGATTTTATGAGTTTCTTTCTTTTCTTGAATCCAAAAGAAGGTATTTTGAAGAATGTTGGTTACTATCGACTTTCTTAGTAGGAAACAAATACTACAGGAGTCAATGGGTACCAGCAATCACCATTTTTCTAAATATCTTACTTTGTCTTTGTGTTCAACAGAAGAAAGAGACTCAAATAGGTTTTAAACAAGGGAATTTTTGGGTGAACTGTCCTTTTACATATGTTTAATATAAACTTTTTACCCAGTCTGAATAGAAACTTCACTTACTTCACTAAAACGCATAAATATTGAGACTAGTTACACATTGTTTTACAGTGTCCTTGTTACAGTGTAAGAATACATTTAATTACTGAGCTATATTAACTAACTACATACTATATTGTTAGCATGAGAGCTAACTTGAGGGTTAGTTGTATGTAATTATGCATAATTAATTGTAAGTAGAGTAAAATGTGTAACAATATTGTTTTTCCAGCTGTACAGTCCAGCCCTAATCATGATATTAATCAATTTCACACTTAGTGGATGGTTTCTGAAATCATTCACTCAACATTCACTTGTTCAAAACCTATTTGATTTTCTTTCTTCTGTCGAACATCACAAGAAGATATTTTGAGGAATGATGGTTGATGGCACTCATTGACTTCCATAATATTTTATTTCCTACTATGGAAGTTAATGGGTACCACTAACCATCATTTCTCAAAACATCTTCCTTTGTGTTTAACAGAAGGAAGAGTCTTAAAAACAAGTTTAAATTCAGTAAATGGTGAATAATTTTCATTTTTGGGTGAACTATTCTTTTAAACTGGCATAAATGAGTCCCGTTGTATTAATGGGACATTTTTATAGTTTGTTTGTTTTCAATCTTTTTAATAGATTTCTTGTTTGACAATTCAAAATAAATGACAATAGAGAGTTAAACCGTAATATATTGTTCATTATTAATGCCATCCCCAATCCCCTCACTCATTTTACTTCGATTGTAGACCAATTCATCAGAAAATAACCACACACACCTCAAAAAGAATAAATTAATTAATTAACCCTTGTGTACTGTTTACATTTACTACCCTTTCATTATGTTTGTGGCTGTTTTTGAATCAAGAATGCATGATTATATGGTGTCAAGGCTTTGCAGTTTAAAAAATGTCGTTATAATGGAAGTCAATGGGGCAAAAACAGCCCCGAACATAATGAAAGGGTAGTAAATTTGCCCAGAGTTTATTATTGAATTTTTGAAAATTTTCAAAAAAAAATTCCATAATATGTGTCAAAATAAGATTTGTCACCAAAAATCATTCCCTTGCTGAAGCACAGAGAAAGTTGTGGCCAAATTAAGACTCAAAATCACCCCAGAGTGGATGAAAACATCCCAAACAGCACACACAAGGGTTAAAAAAATTCAAATAAAATAAATAATAGTTCATTTAATAGTCCTAATTTCATGCCAAATATAAGCTGTTTTGCAAAATATGTAATTTTCCTGTCTCTCTTCCCCTCTAGTTTTACATGGCTCTCCGGTCAGGTCCACAGCAACCTGGTAATGCACTTCTCCGGCCACATTACAGACTGCTTCGATCGCGAATTCCGCTGCATGTATGCGGACTCGGTAATAATAGAGCGTTTCCACAATCCGGATGAAGATGGACTGCCCTCTTACTCTTACTCTCACAACATGCCGGCGCCAAACTTCGGTCTGGATGTCCTGGCAGATTACGGCAGCAGAGAGCGAGTGTATTCAGAAAACTCCAGCAGCCAGTCCAGCAGCAGCGTTTCCAGCATCAAAGCTGCTCCGCCAGGCATCAAATCAGTTTACAAAGTCAACCACGACAAGAAGAGCCAGGAAAATGTGCAAAAAACTCCTGACAGGAAAGACGCCACGAGTCCCGTGCTCCACATGCCCATGGCAGCCCAAATCGGGAGAGGATTTCCCAATGAGATCCACCAAACTGCTGAACGTTCCTCTTTAGGTCAGTCCGGCGGTGCGGAATGGTCCAAAATGGGAAACACGGATTATCTACATTCAAACATCGGCGGACAGACTTCAAAAATCCAATCGTTAGGACTCTACAGTTCTCCAAAACCTCCATCGCCAACTCAACAGGACAACAAGATTGCGAAGTATCGGCTCACCAATCCTTTCATCAGTAGGTTCACAGATTTGTTCACGACGAAGGAGAAAGACCTTCATGCCTTCCAGAAGATCCCTCCTCCACGTTCCTCTCCATTCGGCGGGCCAGATTTGTCCCAGAATGAACCCGAGAGTAAACAGGGGCCTCCTCCACCTGGACCCATGCCCACCGACAGGATGGGCCCGGATAAAGGCATCCATCGGCGGGATGAGAAACGCATGACTTTAGGTCACAGCAAGTTGGACCTCGTCAACCAGTACAACAAGATGAACAAATCCAAACAGGTATACAGTCGCTTTGAGCTCAAGAACAACTTACCTCAGTAACGCTATAGGCCTGATTGGTCAGTCCTTTAGGTCAGCTTTTGTATATAGTTGGCATTGTGAGTCTGCAAAGCCGTTTCTTGGTGTGAGACTGTTGGTATTTTAGCATTTGTATTTGTAAAATGCAGTGCTTATGTACTAATGCTGCCTTCAGGTTCATCCTGGAAATAGATTTGTAGAGATGCAATTGCATATTTCTTTCTTTTCTTTCTCTTCTTTCTTTCATTTCTTTCTTTTCATTTCTTTTTCCTTCTTTCCTTCTTTCTTTTCTTTCTCTTTTGTTTTTCATTTCTTTTTCTTTGCTCCTTTCTCTTCTTTCCTTCTTTCTTTTCTTTCTCTTCTTTCTTTAATTTCATTTCTTTCTCCTTTCTGTTCTTTCTTTCTTTTCTTTTATTTATTATAATTTTTTTTTATTTTAGAAGGACAAAAAGTTGTTGTGCTAATGCATAACAGTATGAAGAGCAGCAATTATCTGGTAAAATAAAGGTTTAAATAAAAAAATCAAATAAAAAGTGTAAAGTTCTGTATGCATGTTATTCATGGGTGATAAAGTACATTAGAATGTGAATTATTTTCCAGAGAAAAATAAAAAAATACTAATAATATGGTCATTTAGTGTGAAAATTGTTTATATTTATTAAAAAAGCCATAATTAGAACAAGAATCATTTGATTGTATTTTAAAAGATGTTATTTAAAGATTTGGTAACACTTTAGTTTAATCACCAGCTCTCACTATTAACTACTGGTTTATTACCTGCCTATTATTAAGATATTAAATGTTTAGAAGCACTTATAAAGTATGATCTTATTCTACATCACTAATCCTTACCAACACCTAAAGCAAACTACTACCTTCATTGCTATTAATAAGCAGCTAATTAGTAGTTTATTGAGCTAAAGTCAGTAAACTTTAGTTAATGTCTTAGTTAATGGTTTATTAATAGTGAGAATTGTACATTAAAATAAAGTGACCAAACAGTCAAGTATTTTTTAATTGTCATTTCTGAACTTTAGAGTTTGCCAAGTTTTTTTTTAAATATTTGAAAATTGTGTGTGATCACATGACTGCTTTGTCAGAAGTATGTTGTTTTAATTTTACATCAATGTATTGTTTACACTGAATAACAATGGAAGGTTTTATCACTCATATTTTTACAATTATTTACTATTTAAAAAATTAAAGTACCCTTTACTTGCACCTTCTTTGTACATACAATGCCTTTTGTCAATTTAAAATGATGCAGAAACCAAAATATTTGACCTTTGCAATAAATTATTATGCTGTGCTATTCATAAATTGTATACAAACCTTTTATATACAGTAATAAATTAAAACTAATTGTCTGTTTTTCTCGCTAAGTCTTTTGATTTTGCTTTTGTTAAATAAGCTGAATACATTTATTGCTATGTTGTCTTAAAGGGACAGTTCAACCCAAAATGTATCATGTACTCTCTCTTTGTTTGTTCCAAACCAATATGAGTTTCTTTCTTCTTTTAAACACAAAAGAAGATATTTTGAAGAAAGCTGGAAACCTGTAACCATTCACTTCCATAGTATTTGTTCTTCCTACTATGGAAGTCAATGGTTACAGGTTTTCAGCTTTTCTATTTGTGTTCAAAATAAACTCATGATGCTTTATAACTACTTGAGGATGAGTAAATAGTGAGTAAAATTTTTAGGTGAACTATTCCTTTAATACAACATAAATAATGCATGCAAATTAAGTCAACTTTAATAACAATACCTTTTTCGATCAATTGTTTCTACCATCATACTTTATAATGACATTGTTGTGGCATTTGAGTAAGAAATCTGACCCTTTTTACTTGACCTGAAGGCAGCATTAGTATTTTGCACCAGTAAATAGTTCATTTAGTCGTGTTTGTTTGGTATATAAAACCATTTGTACATAAAAATAACCATTTGTACATAAAATCCATTGCTTCATGGGGCATTTTTGTACTCTTGCTGTTTTCTTATCCGCCACTTTAACTGGCAAAGCAGATGGTGTTGATGTAAATGCAGCCAGTGTGTCTGCTGCCGAGTATTAGCCTAGCGGAGGTTAAGCGTGTATAGTCTTCCAGACGTTCTCATGTGTTTGTACTATAATGTGATTCCTGTGTCACTGAAGACTTGCGTTTAGAGCCTGTAAAATGCACTTGGGCTAATGCTGCAATTAGCTGCTTAACTATAAAGTACTGTATTATTTCAGAGAGGCCTCGTCGATGCAAGAGAAGCTAATTGCAAGAAAGCATTATATTTACATTATAATGTTTGCTGGAGCTTTTCCACCTTTTAATATTTACTGAGGCTAATTTGTGTGTAGAAGTGTTTGCAACCGCCTGCTTTGAATGCTGAATAGCATTCGATGGATTTGTTGTCACTTCATATGCACGTCTTGGTCTATAGTTGATAGGGCTGCACAATATATCGCAAAAAGTATCGTTATCACGATAATGGTATATGCAATGTATACATATCACAGACATGTGATAAATTTTTAATTTATTTATTGGTTGTTTATATAAATTTGACCAATCAGATGAGTATGTACTATCTTTAGCCCCGCTTCCTCAATAGTTGCTGTTCTGCTATTGGCTGGTGAGCTCTATTAGTCTGAATTTGAATTAATTAGATCTGAAAAATATTTCTTAACTGTTTATTTTATTATCATTAAATAAATAAATGAGTTGAGTACATAGCTAATAAAATTAGCATTTTTCTAAGGAAATGTTCAACATAGGCTCATTCTGAAAACGTAGCCCTATATACATTTCTGGAGATTGCGAATTATGAAGCAAGAAGTACGTATGGCTGCATTTCGTCTTTAAAATGAAGGTTACGGGGCGGTATGATGGCGTTCCTTTTCGCGCTTACCAGCTGACTGCTTACCTCCGTATGGACTGCTTTCCCGCTGTTACCAGTTTGTCCAGTTAGCTCGCCATGTACGTCGGTGGACTTGAGAAGCCAAAAAATTAAATAAACAAGTAAATAACAGGGTGAGAATGTGGTAAAATCTGAAAACGTAAAAATCAGGCTGCTGCGAGGGCTTTTCTTTTTCTGGATTGCTTTTTAAAACTGTCGGTTGGGTTTAGGGAAGTGGATGGGCTTGGTGCTTTTGAAAACACTATTGGTTGGGTTTAGGGAAGGGATGGGTGGGGATATCGGTCGGTTGGTCAGTCAGTCAGTCGACAGCGGCCTCTAGTGGATTTACGTGAGAACAGCAGGTGCGAATGGCACTCGCGAGAGAAATTTGAGATTTGACCCAGCGGCCTCTGGTGGATTCGCGAAAACAAAAACTGCAAAAAACGTATGTCCTGGGACATATTTGGCACTCTCCAGAAATGTATACAGTGATACATTTTCAGAATGAGCCTGGGTTGGAAATGTTATATCATAAGGAATATTGTTATTGCAATACTCAACAACAATATCACATATTGAATATTTTCCCATTATTTTGCAGCCCTACTAGTTGATTTTTAATTGGTGCTGGGCGAAAATGAATCGCATCCAAAATAAAAGTTTGTTTTGACCTAATATATGTGTGTACTGTGCATATTTATTATGTATATACAAATACACACATGCATGCATATATTTGAGAATTTTTATTTCGATTTAGATATAAAATATCTTTGTAACAAAACAGATTTGTATAGTTTTGTTTCTATCTTCTATCTTTTACTTTTATTTTTAAAATATATTTGTTATCTGTTTTTTGTCCTGTCTCTGTAATTCTGTTGCACTGTAGAAGCTCTGTCACGAAAACAAATTCCTCGTATGTGTGAACGTACCTGGCAATAAAGCTCTTTCTGATTCTGATCAAATATACATAACAAATATATAACACGCATACATATATTATGTCAAAACAAACTTTTATTTTGGATGCGATTAATCTTTGCCCAGCACTTTATTTTAATACATTATTTTAAGCTTTACATCTGACAAAATAGGAGATACTGTGAACAGGACGATCCACTCTTCAGATGTTGAAGTTTTGGGACTGATCTAGAATCAGATTTGATCACCAAATACGTTCATACAGAGCAGAAGTTCCTGAGAAACTGGACCTTGTAATGTTTAATAACCTTTCATATCCGTGTAAACATGCATATGTGATCCTAAGCCTTTTACATTGTGTTTGAAATATTAACATGATTACAGATGAATGGAAAAGTGCTAACTATTGCAGCACAAGCCAATAACTGCCGATAATCCTGCTGAAAAATCAAGCTGGAACATTCTTCCAAGGCCTTGAACACACTAGTGCATTACTAGTAATGTAGTCAGTACAGTACGCTCACCTTTTTGTGTTGGTAGTGCTTTTTATTGGCCTTTCAGAGACTTGCATTTTGTTGTTTTCTTTTTATGTACATATGAAAATCAAGAATTGTAAAATGTCAATCTGTTTTTTGGGGGGAGTTTTTAGATGTGTAACATACATTTGCAGTCAGTCTTTACATGTAATAATAAATCTGTTACATGTGAATTGAACTTTCCCAGCAGTGTTACCAAAGACTTAAATAAAATGTTGCTCTTGTTTTTCAAACCTGATTTTGTAAGTGTATTAACAATTTGGTGGAAATGTCCTTTTTTTATTCATTTTTGGTGGACTTACTGGAAAAATAAAATGGTGTGGAATTGATTTTTCGCCAACAAATACTGAAGCTTCAACGATTAATTTAATTAAATATATTCAATTAACAGTGAAAATCATGTGCAGATTTTTTCACAAATGTTGGTAAACAGCAGGTCTTTAATAACTACAACTTTCAGTCATGGCAATAGTGTTTAAAGTTTATAACTGTTGTCATTGCTTTGTTATTAGTTGCATTGTGTTACAATACTTTCGGTGTTAGATATACTGTCAGCCTAAATTGCTGTATTTTAGTTTGTTTGATTTGTGGCAGAAAACTAAGACAATGTGATATGTTTTCTTAAATATAGATTAATTATATAATTCTCCACATCACATGTAGTAGCCTACTAATAGTAATAATAATAACTTCATTTTAGTAGCAAATAACTACACTTTTCATTCATGGCAGCTAGTGTTTAAAAAAAGGTTTATAGCTCTTTTAATTGCTTTGTTATTAATTGCATTGTGTTGAAGTTGGATACTACCAAACCGTGGCGCACCGCAACATGCGATAAAAGGTATGTTTTCTATGTTTAAAGCAATTTTTGTCCTGGGAATTTTCAGTCATGGGAAGTATTTTTAAAAGTTTATAACTGTTGTCATTGCTTTGTTATTAGTTTCATTGTGTTACAATAATTTAAGTGATACTGTCAGCCATATTACATTCCTATTGGTTTTTTTTTTGTTTGTTTGATTTGTGGCAGGAAACTAAACAATGTGATGTGTTTTCATAAATATAGATTAAATGTATACATTTTCCACATCAAATGTAGTAGTAATAGACTAATAATAATAATAACAACTTAATTTAATAACTTAAAAGGAGTTTTTGTCCTTAACCATCTGCGACATCGACGTGAAATTTCTATTTTAGAAATGCTTTCCATTTCCGCGACGTCACGGCAGAACAACAACACAAGTTAGTATACTTATGCCATACTTCTCCACATAAAATGTAATAATTAAATAATAGTTTCAGAGTAAGTGAAGGCTGTCGCCTGTCAATGCCGCCTTGTCTGACCAGAACCTCCACATTTTTGTTTGACACGTACTCAATACAGTAGTTCAGTTTCCTGCATTATCCTGTATAATAATAATTCACGCTTACAGTCTGCATTCTCGCCGTGACCGCAGTAAATGTAATCTTCAGCTGCCATCAGGACATATGAACACAGCTCAGCTTTCACCTGCTGTAGCCTGTAGATCACCTTCCCCGGCACTAAACCATTAGCCCGAATTACCTGCCATTTCACGGTGAAACTGGGGATTTACATAATTATAGGGTTGCATTGCTGTCTGAAAGATGTCTAGTTTCACTTATAAAATCGATTTTAGTATTGAAATAAAAAAAATTATGAGTGTATTCGCATTTAGATCACAAGATCATTAGATTCCCTGGTTGTCATTTGAATCCTTGGGTATCTATAGCATGTCATGCAAATTTTGTTATTAATTTTAATAAATGTTTTTGTGATATTTAATTAGAGCTTCACTGTGTTAAAGGAATAGTTCATTCAAAAATGCTCAGGACTGTTTGCCGAGGCTGTGGATTAAAGGTAATATTGTTGAGTATAAATATTCATGGTACACGCAGATATATTATGTAAATACAAACTTTTATTTTGTACACGATTAGTCACGATTAATCCTTTAACAGCACTAATCATCATGAGCTGTGGGTAGTAATTATGTTTCGCATGCATTAGGGCTGCACAATATATTGTTAAATTATTGTTACCGCGATAAAAGTAAATGCAATAAATGTTTCACAGACGTGTTATAAATTACATTTATTTTATGCATTGGTTGTTTGTCTAAATTTGACCATGCAATCAGATGGGACTGTACTATCTTTATCCCCACTTTCCCAGTAGTTTTGCTATTGGCTGGAGCATCCCAAACAATACAAATAAGTGAAGTTTCACAAACTAATTTCGAGAGGAGCACGTGATATGATTGAGCACAGCTGGTTTCTCATCCGTAATCAGTAATAATCCAATCAGATTGATCCAAGCTTACAATAAATAGACTGAATTTTACCCTACTGCCTTATCTTCATTTGGAAGAATCCCCCCTTCCACCCCATCTCCTCCTTTTCCTCCCTTTTCTAAGGGGAGCTCTCGAGACCTACCTGATTTCGGACCCCCTTTATATGCTTATTGACCAGGTGGGAGCCTTGGGCTCAATTATCTCTGAGCTCAGGGTTCTCTCCGGGGACAGCATGCCAAACCTGCTATTAACGCCAAGCATATCTAAGTGTGAACTCTTGAAATACTAATAGCGGGAGCCAATCAGAGTCAGAATATCGGCTGAGGTTTTCACTCATTCAGTGTTTTAAAAACTAAATGTTTGCACCTTGACAGTTTTTAGTCTGAATTTGAATTAATTAGATCTGGAAAAATATATTTTACCTGATTATTTTAATATCATTACATAAATTATTTAAAAACAGCTAATAAAAATAGCATTTGTCTAGGAAAAGGTAATATCATTATCGCAATATTCAAGAACAATAGCACATATAGAATTTTTTTCGTTAACATTTTACGAATCCTAAAGGACTCCAGTTTCAGCTAAAAATATATTTTTTAATGTTCTACTTTAGCAAAAACAAAATCACCTCCCATCTTGGATTGCCTGAAGGTGAGTAATTTATCCTACATTTCTCATTTTTGAATTGCAATTAATGAATTTGTTTCTTTAATAAGTGCACAATGTTATTATATTGAGGTAGCAGCTTTTCACAAACCGGAATGAAGTCTAATCTTTGCTATCTATATGTTGTATTGCAAAAAAAGACAATGTATCCACTGTAGAAAAGTGAAGCCAAAACATCCTGTTAATGGCAGCGTTGAGCTTTTGAATGATAATGCTGATTGCGTTTTTTTGGAGCCAGAGTCTCTTAGTATCAGAAATCCCACCTAAAATTCCTTAAACAGATCTTACACAATTGTGACATCACACCATTTTGAAAGCATTAAAGAAAATATGCACACTTTTTGGTTAAGATGCTTGAATATACATCGGGGTTTTTTAAGAACTTAAAAGAAAAACAACTTGTTCTTGTCAAAAAATGTAAAAGGGTTAATTAGATTTATTTAGTAACTTTTTTTATTATTATTTATATATGTTTGGCTCACCACCTAATTTTTGCGCAGGATTTTTTAGCTATACTGCAGCCAGCCAACAGGAGACAATCAAAATGTTTTGGCTTCACTTTTCAGGATGGGTGATTTTCAGGACTTTAATTGTTTTTTTAATTATTATTTTTATATATTTTTTTGTAAATAACTTGCATACATAAATATTTTTAGGGGTTTTTCACCTTTAATTGGGATAGGACAGTGGAGGTTACAGACAGGAAAGTATTGGGAGCAGAGAGAGGGGAAGGGTCGGCAAAGGACCTCAAGCCGAACTTGGGTCGCTGTGAGCACCATGGTGCTATATGTCAGTGCACATAACCACTAGGCTATTGGCGCCGACAATAACTTGCATATTAAATGTGTATATATTATATATCGCATTAATTGATGAGTGATTGATAGGAGTAATAAAATAAATCTGCAGCTAATTATAATGAGTACAAAGACATTTTTATTAATCATAACCATATCCTGACAATAACCTTTTTGGTTCAGCTGCTCTGGCTAGGGGTTTTCAAAGTAACTAACTATTCATCATTTTCCTTGGCCTTAGTATTGTTGGGAAATGGCAATTTATATGATTAAGGTTCATAATATTTTCAGAGTCTTGAACCAAAATATAGATAAATTATCAGTAAATTTTGCTAAATGTCCTGTCAAAAGCAGTAAGCACTGTACTGTTACTTTTAGAGTTAACGCACAGATCCAATATAATGATACACATGCATCCAATAGCGAAAAGAACTAAAGTCTCAAATTCTGAACTGCATGCTATCTAAGATATTTTCTGTGAGTTTGTTTTAGGTCTGTTTATACAAAACAGCACTGATTTAACATTTTTTGCAACTGCCGTGACACTGAAGATATTTTATATTTACCATTTTTAATAGTTGAAAGGGATATATCGTCTGGGTTGGTGTTGTATATTTCGCTACAAAAACCTTGTAATAAACTGCCAGTGCATGTTCTGTTATTTTACAGACTTATTTCTCTATTTATTATTTCTCATACATAATATTATTTCAAACTACTAAAGTGTCAATAAAAGTCACTTTGTTAATTGAGTTGAAAAAGTCGACAGAGCAGAGATCAACATCCCATAATGCAATTCACAACCATAAATAAACAGAAAACACCTGTGAATAACAAAATACAGAAACTGTAAATTACCAGATTATTTTTTTTTTTTTACAGTGTATGTAAACATTTTTGTCCATTAATCCACTGAATAATTGCATACTGATATGTGCTAGCTATGTGTAGGAACAAGCTGTGCAGTAGCTACTAAAAAAGTGAAGCATACTTTGAGCTTAAGTTTCTGAATTCTTTTTATTGCCATTGTTATGTATGTGTTTGTAGGTCGCTTGCGATTTCTAAATACGTCTTTGTTATACAGAAGTGTGCAGGACGGACTGGATTTGAATGCTTCAAACTGCTGACCTGCTTTGTTGTCTGTGAGTTTGCTGGAGAGAGTAACTTTACCCTCATGGTCTTGTTTCAGCCACGGCCCGCATCATTAACCATTCTCAAAGTCAAAGAGACGAAGATGAGAGTGCTCATGTAATGTTACAGCAAACTGGTAACTTACCTGAGAGGACCACGTGACGTGTTTAAATGGTGTATGTGTGTGTGTTCAAACCATAAATGCCATCCCAAATGAAATAAAAACAACCTTATTGATTTTGTTAGCTCACATTGCTAGTTTTGTGGTGAACAATTCATCTGTGCATGTCATTAGGAAATAAAAATAGTTCGCCTTGTAATAGAAATCTGAAAATGCACTTCCTGTTTGTTTTCAGTTCAATTCTCAGATTACGTCTGTCTGAGATATTGGGCGTGGCTAACATACTTAACCACGCCCCTCCATCTGTCAGTTTTAATGACAAACAGAAATGGTGAGGAGGAGGAGTCTGTTAGGTTGTAATAACTCTTTTCCCGATCTGAATGAAATGCCTACTTGACTACATCCAATCAGCTTGCAGTAGAAAAAAAAAACAAGCCACGCCCACTGTTTTCTCATTTAATATTCAGTTTCTCTAGGAACTGCGTCACAATATGAAAAAAAAAGAGGTCGCAGCTTCTGGTTCATGTGGACTTTAAAGCTATTCTCAAGCCGTTATGTTTTCCGTGTTGAGTTAGTTTGCATTTTGGACGTTTCCTTGTGAGTATTTTCCTATTATGAAAAGCATTTCAAAGCCTATTGTATTATTTCTCAGGAACTCCTCATCAGTCTCCACTGGTCAAACGATCCCTCACTTTAGTCAACACAACACCTAAATTTGACCCCGTTTACTTTCTATTTCATGTTCCTGCTTTTATTGTGAGGGATTCATTGATGCGTATTACTCCATTGAACAACATATCTTCACGATCTGTAGTTAAAATTAATAACTTATCTCTTCCTCTGAAGTGTTTTCTGCTTCCATGTTTTACCACATGGACTCGTAGGAAAAATACTTTAATTTATAGCTTTTATAGCATTTTTGTACCATACTAAAGTTATACGTTTAATCAACTTTATTAATCCCGCAAGGGGCAATTCAATTACGGCATTAGCATCATGACAGGTCATACAAACAAAATCACACAATACCATAAAGAATTTTACATGTCATCTCTTATTGGAATATAGAGATTTGAAATGGGAAAAAATATGGTCTTTGCAACAAAAATATTTCCTCACCAACAAGGTCAAAGAAGTGTCTTTTAAATTAATCAATAAATTGTATCCTATTAAACAATTTTTGAAAAATTTTAATTCTAATATTGATGTAAAATGTTCATTCTGTCAATTTCACACTGAAACTGTTTTTCATTTATTTTGGGACTGTAATTATGTTGTACAATTTTGGAAACATATTGGCTCATTTATTAATGATAATATACAACAAGATATTTCTGTTACTTTTAAAGATATTATTTTTGGTTATTATGAATCTGCCTCTACTAAAAGAAATGCTTGTTTTGTTATAAATGTAATTTATTTTCTTTGTAAATTCCATATCCACAAATGCAAATTTACTAATGCCAAACCATATATTCCTGTTTGTTTTGCAAGAATTTAGTCATTATTTAAATTTAATTTCATTATCTGAAAATAAGAAAGCAAACAGAACTATTTCATTTTGTAATGACTTTAATTTATATACTGTAATTGATTCTTAAATGTCTTACCCTCAAGTTTATATCATGCTCTTTATTTTTATTTATTTTTCTTTCTTTCTCTCTCTCTCTTACATCTTTTTTCATTGACAATGTAACTCATATTCTGTATTGGAAACAAATATTGATACAAACTTGTCAACTGTTTTTTTTTTTTGCAAATAAATGTTTTTAACAAAATATATAAAAAAATTGTAAATAAATAATAAAGAAAAAATTATAAAGAATTTACAAAATGCATCCCAGCATGCTTCATAATTAATTCAGAAACATCATAATAATAGTAATAATAATAATAGTTAAAAACATTATAATTAAAAATACATATTAAAAATTAAAGCTTGCTAAAATTTAGGTTTATAAAGCCTTAGCTTTTGGATAATACTGTATGTATTATGGGATTTACAACTCTTTGTTAATGAATACTCCAGCATAACGATAGTGAACTGATAAACTTTAATAAATACTGTACTATACTTTGCTACAGTAAATTGTGGTGTATTCTAGTATAATATATCTTAATGTAGAAAATTACAGTATTGCGTGATTTGTTATATTACTATAGTTGTTGTGTTACTACGGCAGCTATAGATAAAACACAAATAATTCAAGTATTTGTTATAGTAGGGTTCAAAAAACACTATAGTATTTGCTATAAATTAGTTGTTGTTTTTTCATTTGGGCTACAATTGATTCCAAAATTGATATTAAATGACACATGATATTGCAAGCACATTGAATGTTAATATGGAATGATTTCTGAATGACTCGGCGCTAGATAATGATCCTGCCAACAATTATAATAGATTTCATTTCAGCATTTAATTGTAATTATTAAACTGCACTATTTCTACTGTTCAACATTTTGTCCCTTTCTCAAATGAGTTTCAGAAGTAAAATGGGTTGATATGTTGAACTATAGGGTGGCTCAGTGGTTAGCACTGTTGCCTCACAGCAAGAAGGTCGCTGGTTCGAGTCCCGGCTGGGTCTGTTGGCGTTTCTGTGTGGAGTTTGCATGTTCTCCCTGTGTTGGCGTGGGTCCTCCGGGTGCTCCGGTTTCCCCCACAGACCAAAGATATGCGCTATAATTGAATTGGGTAAACTAAATTGGCTGTAGTATATGAGTGTGTGTGTGTATGTGAGATTGTATGGGTGTTTCCCAGTAATGGGTTGCAGCTGGAAGGCCATCCGCTGTGTAAAACATATGCTTGAATAGTTGTCGGCTTAGTCCGCTGTGGTGACCCCTGATAAATCAGAGACTAGGCTGAAGGAAAATGAATGAATGTTGACCTATAACAAATCTAAAGAGAAAAAATGTAAGGAGAGACAGATTTTTATCCATTGCGTTAGTAAATAAAATCATGAGTGTTAGTTTGCATGAGGATGAATATATTTCTTTCCAGGAATCAGGCCATACTTATTTGAGCTTTCAAATGCTGGAAACGGAAATGGTCAAAGTGGAGGCTGAAGATGCATCTTAGTGGTGAGGCTGTTTAAAAATGTTTTGTTACCTGCTATTATTACCATATCCTGTATTACATTATTGTTAACTGCATTAACACTGTTCATTTTGAGTTTTTTATTGGCATTGACGGTTCCAGTAAAGCCTTTAACATCTTAACAATAGGTTCTATATAGTGGAAAAATCTTCTTAAATTATTAAAGGTTTTTTCACATTAATAGAAAAGCTGATTTTTTTTAAAGCTGTTTACTGAAATGTGCTTTGGAGAATAAAAATGTATATGAACCTTATTTTCATAATTAAGTTTCAGTCAGGATTTCACAATTATTTACACTTTTTCTTTGAGTTTCCACTTGTTTAACTCAGTGCTGTTGGGTTACAGATTAGAATGTCTCCCAACCCAAATTGGGTTAAACCAACCCAGTGTTATGACCATAGACCGGTTATGACCCAACAGTTTCAACCCAGCATTTGGGTTAAAAAAATCAAACCCAGCAGTTTTAAAACTGTATAATGTTGATTTAATGATTGATTGATTGATTGATTGATTGATTGATTGGTTGATAGATTTATTGATTGGTTGGTTGGTTGATTGATTGGTTGATAGATTGATTGATTGGTTGGTTGGTTGACTGGTTTATTTAATGATTGATTGATTGATTGATTGATTGATTGATTGATTGATTGATTGA
>CAIGQV010019356.1:3367943-3394562 GCA_903798115.1 Danio jaintianensis
GTGTGTGTGTGTGTGTGTGTGTGTGTGTGTGTGTGTGTGTGTGTGTGTGTGTTTGTGTGAATGGATGTTTCCCAGTACTGAGTTGCAGCTGGAAGGGCATCCGTCGTGTAAAACATATGTTAGATAAGTTGGCAGTTCATTCCGCTGTGGCGACAATGATGAATAAAGGGACTAAGCCAAAGGAAAATGAATGAATGAGTGATTGATTTGGAAGACCTTTGGAATAAATAATATAAATCTGTGCATAAATAGGATGATCAAATAATACCATAAACAGAGTAGGTAACACCAAAAGTACTTCTTTGTCAGTACTTTGTCTGTGTATATCAAATATATTAATATCCATAGCAATACAAAAACAAAATGAAGTCAAACTAAAATAAAATGCCATATTTTTTGTAAGACCTTTGGGGTAAATAATCTGAATTTGTGCGTAAATAGAATGATCAAATACGTTTACATTCACGTCAAATATTACCATAAATGGAGTACTATTGTAACACCACAATACTTTTTGTCAGTACTTTTTGTAAAGGTTAAAAAACACCCAAGGACTTGTCTGTGTATATCAAATATATTAATATGCATAGTAATAAGTACGAAATAAAATTGAACTAAAATAAAATGCCGTATTTTACTTTGGAGTAAATAATATGGATTTGTGCATAAAAAGAATGATCAAATAATCCCATAAACAGAGTACTATGGTAACACCACAATACTTTTTTTGTCAGTACTTTTTGTAAAGGTTAAAAACACCCTTTGTCTGTGTATATTAAATATCAAACTAAATTTAAGTCAAACTTAAATAAAATGCCATATTTTTTGTAAGACCTTTGGGGTAAATAATCTGAATTTGTGCGTAAATAGAATGATCAAATACGTTTACATTCACGTCAAATAATACCGTAAAAAGAGTACTATTGTAACACGATAATACTTTTTGTAAAGGTTACGAAACACCCGAGGTTTTTGTCTGTGTGGAAATGAAAGTTTTTTTGATAATTTTTGACTCTGACTCTGAGATCGGTTTTCCACCACGTACCCTTTAAAGGATGTTAAAGCGTGTCAGAGGCTCCGAGTGTGTGAAGTATAGACTGAAACACACACTTTAGTCCCCAGTGAGCTTCATGCCGAGAAGCCAGCGAAAGGAAGCTATTGTTGTGTTTTTTCTGTTTGCTTTGTTCCCCCCTGACGGCATTATGATACGTTTTCCTGTTCACTGTAGGATTAAGATGATGTTTCCTTTATTAAATATTCTGTTTACTCTTGTAGCTGTATTTAATTTTGGTGTTTATCTTTATGTTTGTGGGTTACGCCAGTACATGTAGAGAAAGAATACAGTCCTCACTTTTGACTGTGCAGTGGATGCAGGGAACTAAATAAGGATGGCACAGTTTCCACATATAAAAGTCTAATTCGTCCTGAATATGTCTCTTCAGGAGACCACATGCTGAGGGAGAAATTAAAAGTAAGAGGGAAAAAAAATCACAAGACCAGAGAAAAACCTAATTAGTTCACACAAATGCTGCAGTAGTATCACCACTTGAATTGAAATTGAATGGTGCATTGCCTTTGTTGTGCTATTTATATCCATTTTTGGGTTGTGGATGTTGTCAGCTTCTTTATATCTCGTAAAAACTTTATGGTTGCTTGTACGCATACAGTTGAAGCCCTCCTGATTCATTAGTCCCCATTTGTCCCCCAATTTCTGTTTAAGATTTTTTTCAACACATTTCTAAACATAATAGTTTTAATAACTCATTTCTAATAACTGATTTCTTTTATCTCTCCCATGATGACAGTACATAATATTTTACTAGATATTTTTCAAGATACTAGTATTCAGCTTAAAGTGACTTTTAAAGGCTTAACTAGGTTAATTAGGCAAGTTAGGGTAATCAGGTCAGTAGGTCAATAAGTCATTGTATAATGATGGTTTGTTCTGTAGACAATCGGAAAAAAATATTGCTTAAGGGGGCTAATAATATTGAGCTTAAAATGTTTTAAAAAAATTTAAAACTAGCTGAAATAAAACAAATCAGACTTTCTCCAGATGAAAAAATATTATAGGAAATACTGTAAAAAATTCCTTGCTCTGTTAAACATCGTTTGGGAAATATTTGAAAAAGAATTAAATTGTGCTTGATGATAGGAAGCCTGGGTTTGATTTTTCATTGCATAACTAGTCTTGCAGAGCACCATCATTTTGTAGTGGTGTCCGAAAACATAGTGGACATTCTGAAGTGCACTCAGTCGATCCCACAGTGCACCACAATAACAAGTGTACAGTTCAACTAATAGACAGTCAGTACATTTACATGGACACCAATACTTTTATACGATTTACAGACAATACTCTGAGCTATCTGATTTATAATAATAGTATAATATTATATATATATATATATATATATACACTACCGGTCAAAAGTATTGGGTCAGTAGGATTTTTAAATGTTTTAAAATAAGCTTCTCCTTCTCAACAAGGCTGCATTTATTACATCCAAAATACAGTACAAATTGTAAAATTGTGAAATGTTATTGCACTATACAATAACTCTTCAAAAGTAGTTTATAATTTATTTTAATAATTTTTTCCAGTGATTTTAAAGATGAATTTTCAGCTTCATTACTCCAGTCTTCAGAGTCACATGATCTTTCAGAAATCACCCTAATATTAATTATTAATATGATTATTGTTATTAATGGTAATAGTGGGGTAATAGAAGGTCGCTGGTTCGAGCCTCGGCTGGATCAGTTGGCATTTCTGTGTGGAGTTTGCATGTTCTCCCCGTGTTCGCGTGGGTTTCCTCCGGGTGCTCCGGTTTCCCCCACAGTCCAAAGACATGCGGTATAGGTGAATTGGGTAAGCTAAATTGGCCGCAGTATATGTGTGTGAATGAAAGTGTATGGGTGTTTCCCAGTGCTGGGTTGCAGCTGGAAGAGCATCTGCTGTGTAAAACATATGCTGGATAAGTTGGCGGTTCATTCCTCTGTGGCGACCCCTTATTAATAAAGGGACTAGCCCGAAAAGAAAATTAATGAATGAATAATGGTAATAGTAATAAAAGCAATAATGACTGGAGTAATAATTTCATTTGAAACTACATACAATAAGAAAGCAGTTATTTCAAATTGTAATAAATATTTAACAATTGAACAAATTTTTACATTTAATAAATGCCGCCTTGATGAACAGAATAATTTTCTTTAAAAAAAAAAGACTTTTGACCGGTAGTGTACAGTATATTTATTAAGTTGTAAGTAAAGGTGTTTGTAAATATTATACATTTTTGTCTACTTCATGTTAAATTTCATGTTTAGTTCCTGCCATTTGTCTACCATTTTTTTCAGCGTTCATTATTTTAATCCTAAGTCCCCTGTATGCTGAAATATGCTGAAGTGCTTCACACAAGGCTGTTGCTTTTGATATGTGGCTAACCTGCATTATCCATACAGTTAACAATGGGTTTGAGAATATTATGTCGGTGTTACAGTAATAATTATCACTCCAGCTGTAATTGCTGTAGTTTTGTGTATTTGTGGTTGTGTGTGTGTGTGTGATATGAACATGAGGAGCTGCTCTTTGTCTGATTCCCCTCCCCCACATCTCCATCTACTGTACTCGCTCATCTTCATCTCCTCCGTCTCGCTCTGTTTGTCTTCTTTGTCTTTTTCTTCTTCGTACTGTCCGTCTGCCTCTCCGCTGCTGTCATTATCTCTGTCTGTTTGGCCCCTGTGCTACTTGTAAATGTATTATAATCGTGAAGGACAGGGAATGTTGAGGGAAAGAAGTGGTAAACAGGTTTGGGTAATGATGTGACACTTGAACTGGCATCACCCGCTGCGGCTCAATGTGTTAACTGGGAGAAGAAATGCAGCTTGAAAATAAAATCTGTAATCCCTTTTCTGTTTGCATCAATATGACTATAAGTTTATTTTAAAAGAATAATACATGGTGTTTATTAATAATATGAAATCTGTATTTATTATGAGTATTACCAACATTTATTTTGCACTGTAAAAAAGTAATGTAGTATTTAGTTTTGAAGAAAATTATGAATAATGTATTTTACAGTATCTGTAAAATTATGAAATTAATATTTATGTTTGTTACCTGCTAGTTGAAGTGCATGTTTTTTGCTTAATGAAATGCAATGAAATGAAACGAAATTTCTTTTTATATTAGTATCACCAACGCAACACTAAAAGAAAACAACATGCCAACTACCTTCATAATTATATTTTTCTTAAATACTAAATTAAACACTGATAATTTAAATATTTAAAAAATATATTTTAATAATCACAATACATTCTATTCTATATTATAGTATAATAAATACCAAATATTACTACACACACACACACACACATATATTGTGTGTGTGTGTGTGTGTGTTAGGGCTGTGCGATTAATCGAAACTAATAGAAAAATTTGAAAGTTGCGATTAGCTAATCGCAAGAGGCTGCGATATGAAATATATATATGTATTATATAATTTCTCCCACCCAGAGCAAATACGCGACTGCTTTCTGTTTGTGACAGTCTTACTAGCCAATTGAGTGAGCACACTTTCGTTCTGCCCAATCAGAATTACGCAACCGAACTATGTGGAAAGCCCACAATAAAACAAACAAACGATGATGGGATGATGGCGTCTGACGCTTCAGAAGCAATAACAGACGAATTCATATTAAAGAAAAACAGCATGTCGGTAATATGGGAATATTTTGGTTTCAAAGTCACAGACACCGAACAAAAACAGGTAATTTGTAAGAGCTGTCACAGAATTGTTGCCATAGCACGAGGAAATACAACAACCAGCACCTAAAAAAGCAGTACAGACGGCTATATGAGGAGTGTCTTGCTAAAAAGTCAACTAAAAGTATTGCCAGTGACACTCAATCTAGTAGCTAGCAACAGCAAAGTACAATATCAGAGTTGTTTGCAGCTGTTACACCATATGAAAAAACATCCAGAAGGCACCAGGAGATAACTAACGCCGTAACTCACTACTGTTTGCTCTAGAGAAAAATGAGTGTTTAATTTCTGAATATTTATAAACAAATTTGAATAAATGTTTTAGTAGGTTAATATCTTTTTAGTTCCTTTTTTAACTAACACTCACTGCATTTTAGCAGTAAGAATCTATACGATACAGAATATTGAGCTGAAGCTTGACTACAGAATTAAATCGCAAATCAAATCGAAATCACAATATCTTTTTAAAAAATCGCTATTAGATATTTTCCCCAAATCGCACAGCCCTGTGTGTGTAGTAATATTTGCCATTTATTATACTATAATATAGAATAGAATGTATTGTGATTATTAAATAAAAAATAGATATTATTCAAATATTTCATTCATATATTCATTCATTCCTTCGGCTTAGTCCCTTTATTCATCAGGGGTCACCACTGTGGAATGAACCGCCAACTTATCCAGCATAAGTTTTTACGCAGCGGATGCCCTTCCAGGTGCAACCCAGTACTGGGAAACACCCATACACACTCATTCACACACATACACTACAGCTAATTAAGTTTATTCAATTCACCTATAGCGCATGTGTTTGGACTGTGGGGGAAACCTGGGAGCACATGCAAACTCCACACAGAAATGCCAACTGGCCCAGCCGGGACTCAAACCAGCGACAGTGCTAACCACTGAGCCACCGTGTCGCCCCTATTCAAATATTTAAAGTGTTTAATTTAATATTTAAGAAAAATTTAATTATGAAGATAGTTGGCATGTTGTTTTCTTTTGGTGTTACGTTGGTTTTTTAATATGTTGAACAATGAAAAGAGAACAGAAAAAAAACATGATCCAGACTCAGACTAGTACGATGTTCCTGAAATAGTGGATGTTATATACATGAACACATGAATATAAAATACCTCGCTACATTGCAAACTATAAATACTTTTAAACGTCTTTTTTATACAGTTTTAATGGGCAGTTGTAACTGTTTTAACAATGTGATTACGAAATATGATGCATGATTCGTGGATACTTTTATTTAAATGCAGAAATATTAAATGAATAATAATAATAATAATAATAAAAATTGGGCGGCACGGTGGCTCAGTGGTTAGCACTGTCGCCTCACAGCCAGAAAACTTCTGTGTGGAGTTTGCATGTTCTCCCCGTGTTCGCGTGGGTTTCCTCCGGGTGCTCCGGTTTCCCCCACAGTCCAAAGACATGCGGTATAGGTGAATTGGATGAACTAAATTGGCCGTAGTGTATGAGTGTTTGTGAATGTGAGAGTGTATGGGTGTTTCCCAGTACTGGGTTGCAGATGGAAGGGCATCCGCTGCATAAAACATATGCTGCAATAGTTGACGGTTCATTCTGATGTGGCGACCCCTGATGAATAAAGGGACTAAGCCGAAGGAAAATTAATGAATGAATAATTAAAAAATTATGAATAATTATGAATCCTATGAATTTAGATATATACACCACTCAGCTAACATACAGGTTTTTGCCTATTGTGGTGTGTAAATAAGCATATTCAGATTCAGGAAATTTGCATTATTGTCTTAACACTTGTGTCCTTTAAGTGATTCACTGTAATACCACTACAATAGATTGAACTTGTATTGATCTCAGTAATAATGTGACGTATGTTTTCACCCTGAAGCACAAGATAAAATATCATGAAGCAACGGCACCCAATCAATGGCCACAATTCCTCAAACAAATCACACACACATACACACACACCGTCTTCTCGAAGGAAAGCCCAACTCTTTTGTAACTCCCCACTCGTTAGCACACATTTGTGAGAAAGCAGAGTCCATAAGACCTGAACATCTTGTGTTTCAAAGAGGCCAATTACATGGGCTGTGATCACAATTTTACAGCCGGTAATAATGTCAAAGTAACACTGCGGTCAGTGCATGATACTGTATCTACCCTGTAATATTCTATAATGCTGCACTACATATCACATTTACATTTAGTCATTTAGCAGACACTTCTGTCCAAAGCGATTTACAAGTAAGGAGGCATTCAGTGATTTAACAATTCAATTCAATTCATCTTTATTTCTATAGCGCTTTTACAATGTAGATTGTAGAGGTGTGAACCTACACTGGTCTCACGGTTCGGTACGGTTACTATTATCATGCCATCGATTCGGTTCAATTCGATATCTCGGTGCATCACGGTGCATTGACGATGCTTTCAAACCACAATTAGATTTTTTCTTCACAACATTTTTTTTATTAAAATCTATAAATACATTTATATTTATACATTATTTTTAATACGATTTTGTCCTTTAATACAAGCAGTCAGATATATGAACTGTACCTTTAATTTTACCTGCTCAAAGAAAACACTCTTTTTTCAATGTTTTAAACAAAACTCAAATACATGCACAGAACAACATGGGCCTTTATAGCAAATGAACTAATGTAAATATTATCCTGCTTGCTTTTTGAGTGCTGTCGAGCGAGTTCTTACACCCCTATGATTGGTCATTGTTTTCACCCGCTCAACAGAAAGGGCTAAGATTGGATCTAAACTGTCAGCGCCGATGAGTGACACGGGAAGAAAAGTTACCTCACGAACACGCCAGCAGGTCAAATGTCCAAAGTAAGAGAAAGAGAGGCAGAGATGGAGTTTTAGAGCTTTCATTTTCTCCCTAGTAGTGAAATAGCGGCTCGTGTGCTGTACCTTCTTCAGTGTCACTAAAAGACTGTCCAGCAAACTCACAAGCAGTGAATTGTGCACAGTTATCTGCTTTTTAAGTAGTTGGAGCGTTTTATTTACTTGCCCTCACCTCCTTAGCCATAGTATTCTACCGCGACATAGCGCATATGATATAAATGACGTCAGCACGTAATAACCGGTTATGATCTATTAATGAACCGATATAGAATTGTCCGTGTCTGCATTGTGGTGCATCGAAGAAACAATTCATTTTGACACCCCTAGTAGATTGTGTCAAAGCAGCTTAACATAGAAGTTTTAGTAAATTGAAATTGAAACTGTCAGTCCAGTTTTCAGAGTTGAAGTTCAGTTTAGTTCAGTTCAGTGTGGTTTAATTTTCACTGCTGAAAGTCCAAACACTGAAGAGCAAATCTATCGATGCGCAGCTCCACAAGTCCCAAAACCAAGCAAGCCAGTGGCGACAGAAGGGGCAATACACACAAGAAGTGCTAATTATACAAAGGAACGATTTGTGCTCAAACAATTAAGTGATAGAGTAAGGAGGGACAGTTTTTTTTGTTTGTTTGTTTGTTTTGTTGAGAGAAGAGTGTTTTACCAGGTGGTTTGTCAAGCCCACTCACTTGTGTGACGCTCACTTCATAAATGCACAGTTTTTTTATATATGGAGTGATTGTAAGAAAGTGTCTGGTGCAAATGTGCAAAACTGGTGCAAGTGTCGGTTAAAGTGTCAGAGAGATGAAAGAGTGTGTTTTCTACAGGTGGTTTGTCAAGCCCACTCACCTGTGAGAGGCATACTCAGAATTGATCATGTTTTGGGGTTGTTATGTGGATCAAAAGCATCTTTTTTTAGCAATGTTTTAGCAATGTTATAGCATCATTTTAGTCAGATTTTATCCATCACAGTTGCACAATTTAACATTGACTGCTTTCTGATTTATTCTGTTGGTTGTTTTTTTAACACAGAGAAGTTTGAAATTTACAGTAGAAGTCAAAATTATTAGCTGTCCTGGGAATTTTTTTTTTCATTTTCAAATGTTTTCCAAATGCTGTTTAACAGAGCAAGGGATTTTTCACAGTATTTCCTATAATATTTTTTCTTTTGGAGAAAGTCTTATTTGTTTTATTTCGGCTAGAATAAAAGCAGTTTTTCATTTTTTTAAAAACCATTTTAAGGTCAATATTATTAGCCCCCGAAGCAATATTTTTTTTGACTGTCTGCAGAACAAACCATTGTTATACAATGACTTGCCTAATTAATAGAGGTGTGAACCTACACTGGTCTTACGGTTCGGTTCGTTTTTGATTATTATGCCATTGATTCGGTTCAATTCGATATCTCGGTGCATCACGGTGCATTAACGATGCTTTCCATACACAATTTTATATTTTACTTCACAGCACAAGAATTCTTGTATTAAAAGGTACAATTTATAAATACATTTTATATGTATTTGTAATACAATCTTGTCCTTTAATACAAGCAGTCAGATATATGAACTGTACCTTTAAATTTACCTGCTCAAAGAAAACACTCTTTTTGAATGTATCAAACAAAACTGAAGTACATGCACAGAACAACATGAGCCTTTAAAGCAAATAAACAAACGTAAATATTATCCCGCTTGCTTTTTGAGCATTGTCAAGCGAGTTGTTAAACTGGTCACGTGCTCAACAGAAAAGGCTGTGATTGGCTCTAACGCTCTTGCTCTGTAACACCGACGAGTGACACTGATAAACAGCCGCAGTTATCACAGTTAATCCATGATAGAAGAAACAATTACTTTCGACACCCCTACTAGTTAACCTAATTAACCTAGTTAAGTCTTTAAATTGCACTTTAAGCCGAATACTAGTAACTTGAAAAATATCTAGTAAAATATTATGTACTGTCATCATGGATTATTAGAAATTAGTTATTAAAACTATTATGTACAGAAATGTGTTGAAAAAAAATATTATTTCCGTTAAACATTCATTCATTCATTTTCTTTTCGGCGTAGTCCCTTTATTAATCTGGGGTCGCCACAGCGGAATGAACTGCCAACTTATCCAGCATATGTTTTACGCAGCGGATGCCCTTCCAGCTGGAACCCATCACTGGGAAACATCCATACACACTCATACATACACATACACTACGGACAATTTAGCTTACCCAATTCACCTATACAGCATGTCTTTGGACTTGTGGGGGAAACCGGAGCACCCGGAGGAAACCCACGCCAACACGGGGAGAACATGCAAACTCCACACAGAAAAGCCAACTGACCCAGCCGAGGCTCGAACCAGCGACCTTCTTGCTGTGAGGCAAACGTGCTACCCACTGCGCCACCGTGCAGCCCTTATTTCCGTTAAACAGAAATTGGGGAAAAAATATACAGGGGGGCTAATAATTCTGACTTCAACTGTAGGATGTCCTGAGCAGAATTTGTCCATAATAAACTTATCTCACCTAAAAGTGCATCTAGCACATGGTAAAATACATGTCTCAGATTAGGACTCAAATTATGTGTATCTGGGTCTTGATTGGGACATCACTAGTGGAAATAGTTATTTTTCGAAATACAATTTTTGGTGATGGATTGATTGTATGTGTAAGCACACAGCAGAGGGTCAGATTGTTTATTTGAGGTAAAACACGTGAAGCTTTACACAGATTGCATTACCGCAGATATCATGATGAGGTAATGGGCCGTTATTTGAGCTCTGAAGAGTCTTGCAGGTCAACATTGTGCTGTTTCAGCAGAACAATCCAATGTAATTTAAGTCACACACAGACTTCTTATCCTTATGCTGTTTATCAGTGCTAAACACTATTGCATTGTGTGTGCCACATAAAACAAGAACAAAGATGCTTTTAAAATGATTGGATGTGTTCTCAGCCTGTATAGCATCTCTTTAAAAGTCTCTTCTGCTCACCAGGTTTACATAGCAAAAATTGTATTATTATGAAATATTCAACTCAGGCTTATTGGGAATACATGCTTCAAGCCTATATTTTTGTAAAACCCCCCCAAAAATTTTAGCATACGTTTGACTGTGGTTTCTAGGTACAATGAATGCTATGGGGCCGTATGATGGCAGCAACTTTTCTTCCTTTTCAATTCAATTCATCTTTATTTCTATAGCGCTTTTACAATGTAGATTGTGTCAAAGCAGCTCAACATAGAAGTTCTAGTAAATTGAAACTGTGTCAGTCCAGTTTTCAGAGTTGAAGTTCAGTTTAGTTCAGTTCAGTGTGGTTTAATTTTCACTGCTGAAAGTCCAAACACTGAAGAACAACTCCATCGATGCGCAGCTCCACGAGTCCCAACCAAGCAAGCCAGTGGCGACAGTGGCAAGGAACAAACTTCACCAATTGACTCAGTAAAGGAAAAAAAAAACCTTGAGAGAAACCAGGCTTTGTTGGGCACGACCATTTCTCCTCTGGCCAATCTTCTTGTGCAGAGCTGCAGTCTAGGCGTCAGAGGCTGGAGCTTTTCACACTAATGATATTTACAGGGACATGTTATCAACAAATAAAGGATTATTTACATGTAGTTGTTTGCACACTACCAAATAAATACCACAAAACAGCTTGATGTCTATGATTAATAATTGAATATGTTTGCCTCATCTGTTTATCTCTATATGAACTTTTCTGTTGTGGTCAGTTTGCTCGGTAGCTCACTTTGTACAGTGTTGTATTTTTGATGCAGAGCACTTGGGCTCAAGTCCACAAAAGAGATAAAAGCAATGTAAAATCAAGGTAAAACTCTGGTCACAGTGTGATTTTTCTCTTATGTTTGTTTTTGTAAACACTATTGGTTGGGTTTAGGGAAATGTTTGTGGTTTGCTAGCTGATTTGTATGACAAGCTCCGCCTTCTCGTTGACGTGTACAAGAAGGACGAGTAACTGAAACGTACAACAAAACGCACTCAAAGTAATGTATTTCAGTAATGTACCCACTAGTGGATTTGTCATCTAAAACATGCAGCAAAACGTACCCAGAGCAACGTATTTTACGTTTTACAAAAATATAGGCTGAGCCACGTGTTTCTAATGAGCCTTTTCTTGGAAATATTATTACAGTTGTAACTATTTTCAAATAAAATGTATTCCTGTGATGTAAAACTGATGGGCGACACGGTGGCTCAGTGGTTAGCACTGTCACCTCACAGCAAGAAGGTCGCTGGTTCGAGTCCCGGCTGGGTCAGTTGGCATTTCTGTGTGGAGTTTGCATGTTCTCCCCGTGTTGGCGTGGGTTTCCTCCGGGTGCTCCGGTTTCCCCCAGTCCAAAGACATGCAGTAGGTGAATTGAATGAACTATTGGCCGTAGTGTACAGTCGTGGCCAAAGGTTTTGAGAATGACACAAATATTAGTTTTTACAAAGTTTGCTGCTAAACTGCTTTTAGATCTTTGTTTCAGTTGTTTCTGTGAAATATAATTACAAGAACTTCATACGTTTCAAAGGCTTTTATCGACAATTACATGACATTTATGCAAAGAGTCAGTATTTGCAGTGTTGGCCCTTCTTTTTCAGGACCTCTGCAATTCGACTGGGCATGCTCTCAATCAACTTCTGGGCCAAATCCTGACTGATAGCAACCCATTCTTTCATAATCACTTCTTGGAGTTTGTCAGAATTAGTGGGTTTTTGTTTGTCCACCCGCTTCTTGAGGATTGACCACAAGTTCTCAATGGGATTAAGATCTGGGGAGTTTCCAGGCCATGGACCCAAAATTTCAACGTTTTGGTCCCCGAGCCACTTAGATATCACTTTTGCCTCATGGCATGTTGCTCCATCGTGCTGGAAAATGCATTGTTCTTCACCAAACTGTTGTTGGATTGTTGGAAGAAGTTGCTGTTGGAGGGTGTTTTGGTACCATTCTTTATTCATGGCTGTGTTTTTGGGCAAAATTGTGAGTGAGCCCACTCCCTTGGATGAGAAGCAACCCCACACATGAATGGTATCAGGATGCTTTACTGTTGGCATGACACAGGACTGATGGGTGCGCTCACCTTTTCTTGACACCAGGCCATCTTCCAAAAGTCTTGGCCTCACTGTGCGTGCAGATGCGCTCACACCTGCCTGCTGCCATTCCTGAGCAAGCTGTGCACTGGTGGCACTACGATCCCGCAGCTGAATCCTCTTTAGGAGACGATCCTGTCGCTTGCTGGACTTTCTTGGACGCCCTGAAGCCTTCTTAACAAGAATTGAACCTCTTTCCTCGAAGTTCTTGATGATCCTATAAATTGTTGATTTAGGTGCAATCTTTGTAGCCACAATATCCTTGCCTGTGAAGCCATTTTTATGCAACGCAATGATGGCTGCACGCGTTTCTTTGCAGGTCACCATGGTTAACAATGGAAGAACAATAATTTCAAGCATCACCCTCCTTTTAACATGTCAAGTCTGCCATTCTAACCCAATCAGCCTGACATAATGATCTCCAGCCTTGTGCTCGTCAACATTCTCACCTGAGTTAACAAGACGATTACTGAAATGATCTCAGCAGGTCCTTGAATGACAGCAATGAAATGCAGTGGAAAGTTTCTTTCAGGATTAAGTTAATTTTCATGGCAAAGAAGGACTATGCAATTCATCTGATCCCTCTTTATAACATTCTGGAGTATATGCAATTTGCTATTATAAAAACGTAAACAGCAACTTTTCCAATTTCCAATATTTATGTAATTCTCAAAACTTTTGGCCACGACTGTATGTGTGTCAGTGAGTGTGTATGGATGTTTCCCAGTACTGGGTTGCAGCTGGAAGGGCATCCGCTGTGTAAAACATATGCTGGATAAGTTTGCGGTTTATTCCGCTGTGCAACCCCTGATGAATAAAGGGACTAAGCCAAAGGAAAATGAATGAATGAATGAATATTAAACTGATTTTTTTTTCAAAGTAACGTGATCCTTCAGATGTGGTGTTTACTAATATACTAAGAATATAGCAATTTTTCATTTTCCATTGGTCTTAGTGCACAATGTAAAGTTGAGCTTTAAATAGGAAAATAGGATGCTAATGGTCTAATCCGATTCAATGATCTATGTTAAGGTAAGCTGAAAGTGCTCCTGCCAGACAGTAATCAGCTGAATGGATTCAAAAATGGTAAAACTCAACTGTTTAACTCTAGGTGACTTGTAAAATATTTCCAAAAAAAGTGGAGTGTTCATTTAAAAACCCCTCATTGAGAAGCTCTTTAGGGACCAAAAATTTTTCTTTTAGCATCACTGTAAAAAAAGAGTGTTGTTATGGTGTTTTTGGGTCACTCAGAATTTGGTCCAACTTGTCTTCCTTCGCTGTAAAAAATGCAGGGTTCCACACAATTCCTTCATGTTGTCTCAAATTTAAGCGAATTGAACATAAAACAATTACGTTGTCCCCAAAAAACTCAAGAATTGTGTTGTTTCAGCTCATTTTAAATAAGTAGTTTAACCAAGCAGAGTGTTTATTCTCCTATTATTATTATTATTATTATTATTATCATTATTATTCATTCATTTTCCTTCGGCTTAGTCCCTTTATTCATCAGTGGTCGCCACAGCGGAATGAACCGCCAACTTATCCAGCATATGTTTTACACAGCGGATGCCCTTCAAGCCGCAACCCAGTACTGGGAAACACCCATACACTCTCACCTTTACACACACACACTATGGCCAATTTGGTTTATTCAATTCACCTATAGCGCTTGTCTTTGGACTGTGGGGGAAACCGGAGCACCTGGAGGAAACCCACGCCAACACGGGGAGAACATGCAAACTCCACACAGGACTCGAACCAGTGACCTTCTTGCTGTGAGGCGACAGTGCTAACCACCGTGTCGTCCTATTATTATTATTATTATTATTATTATCAGTATTATATGAACATGATTCTGAAGTTTAATGTTTTAGAAAGTCAAGTTTAGGATGATGTACATGATCCAGCAGCACCATCTCTATATTATTACTTTTTCCATCCGTGACGTCAATGCCGTTCACAAGAATAATTTATCACTTGTATTTCCAGTGAAATGTGGATTTCTGACTTTGAACTCAGTTCCTCCGAATCCTACGAAGTGCAAGAACGGAAATAGTCCTGCAGCTTAAACAAGGCCTATTCTTCCCGGAGCTGAGCTGTCACAGTCTTTTGTGCTCTTCAGATCTCAGAGTCTTCATTGATTCATCAAAGCGGATGAATACGTGTATTGTTGGGTCTAGCGCTGGTTTCAGACTTCGCTGTGTGCCATGCTATAATGACGGCACCAGTAACAGCACTGGTGAATTATTTAATGGGTACGATTTCCCAGGGGGCCATGCAGAGCCTCTGTTACCATGGAGGCTGAGCAGCCATGTCAAAAAAGGGTGTATTCGCTGCTGCCGCATGACGTTTTAAGTTTTAGCATTTGGAATATGCAAAATAAGGCTAGCGTTGTTGTGTATGAGTCTGCATTATGTTCATGCATTGCATTTGAACAGTGAAGAGCACGATAAGTTTAATTTCTGCATTCACAGCATGTTAAATAATGCTAACGTTGTGTGTGAGTCTGCATTATTTTCATGCATTGCATTTGAACAGTGAAGAGCTCGATAAGCTTGATTTTAGCAATCACAACATGCTAAATAATCCTAATGTTGCGTATGAGTCTGCATTATTGTCATGCATTGCATTTAAACAGTGAAAATTGCTTGATTTCAGCATTGATTTTAGCATTTACAACATGCTAAATAATGCTAATGTTGTATATGAGTCTGCATTATGTGCATGCATTGCATTTGAACAGTGAAGAACACGATAAGCTTGATTTTAGCAAGCACAACATGCTAAATAATGCTAATGTTGTATATGAGTCTGCATTATCTTCATACATTGCATTTGAACAGTGAAGAGCTTGATAAGCTTGATTTTAGCAATCACAACATGCTAAACAATGCTAATGTTGTGTATGAGTGCATTATTTTGCATTTGAACAGTGAAGAGCACGATAAGCTTGATTTTAGCATTGACAACATGCTAAATAATGCTAATGTTGTGTATGAGTCTGCATTATCTTCATGCATTGCGTTTGAGCAGTGAAAATAGCTTGATTTCAGCAGTGATTTTAGCATTTACGACCTGCTAAATAATGCTAATGTTGTGTATGAGTCTGCATTATGTGCATGCATTGCATCTAAACAGTGAAGAGCATGATAAGTTTGATTTCAGCATTCACGACATGATAAAAAAATGCTAATGTTGTGTATGAGTCTGCATTATTTTCTTGCATCAGATTTGTACAGTGAGAAGCACGATAAGCTTGATGTTAGAATTCGCAACATGCTAAACAATGCTAATGTTGTATATGAGCCTGCGTTATTTTCATGCATTGCATTTGAACTGCAATATTCATTCCTTCATTCATTTTCTTTTCGGCTTAGTCCCTTTATTAATCCGGGGTCGCCACAGCGGAATGAACCGCCAACTTATCCAGCATATGTTTTACGCAGCGGATGCCCTTCCAGCCGCAACCCATCACTGGGCAACTGAACTGCAATATATATTTAAAAAATTATTCTTATCGGGATAATAGTGTATTTAATATCTGTGTAAGGTGTGAAAAGTAAAATTTATTTATATGCCAAGTATTTGTGTGTTGCATTATATAAATCCTTTCCTTAAATGTTAGTTGTTGCTTGTTTTAATGATATAATAGGTCTTTCATCATAAATGGTTGGAAGAAATCACAGGCACAAGTCTCATAAAAACACACCGGTAGTATCAGGAGAGTACTATTTTTATTTCTAATGAACTCTACATGGCTCTTTCAGATATAGAAACGCTGAAGTGTGTCTTGCGACCCAAAGATTGATTTCCATTGGAAGGCATTGACTCTGTGTTTGTGACGCTCCTGCTTCACGCTGCAGGAGGAAAGGAGCAGAAACTCCTGCATTAAAATATTCATGCTGAAAATGGACTGCAAGCCATGAGCTCAATTAAAGAGTGCTTTAAAACGAGGGCTTTTGCTTACTAGTCCTCCATCGGGCTCGTCCACAGGGAGAGATGAAAGCCGAAAGAGGAGCGAACGAGAGGATGAGGAGAGGACCGTGCTCTATATAAGATCAGCTTTATTTTTATCAGGGCTGCACAATATATGGAAAAAATATCGTTAGGGGTCGTTCACACAGAATGCTTTTTTGCTCTCGGATGCACTACTTTTTTTTCCTATTGTTTTTCAGTGTAAACACGCACTTGATGGACGTGTTTGATCATTAAGGCCCATTCATTCATTCATTTTCCTTCGGCTTAGTCCCTTTATTCATCAGGGGTCGCCACAGAGGAATGAACCGCCAACTTATCCAGTATATGTTTTACACAGCGGATGCCCTTCCAGCTGCAACCCAGTACTGGGAAACATCCATACACACTCATTCACACTCCTACACTACGGCCAATTTAGCTTATTCAATTCACCTGTCTTTGAACTGTGGGGGAAACCGGAGCACCCGTAGGAAACCCACGCCAACACGGGGAGAACATGCAAACTCCACACAGAAATGCCAACTGCCCCAGCCGGGACTCGAACTAGAGACCTTCTTGCTGTGAGGCGACAGTGCTAACCACTGAGCCACCATGTCGCACAGGCCCATTCATATCAAACAATACAGATAACAATAAAGACACAGTTCTAAAAATTGTTCACAGTAATAAAGAATAGCATAGTTCATACCACTTTATCGTTTTCGGAGTAGTCAAATCATATTCAGGTACAAAAATGGAAAAATCTCATATAAAATAAAACTGCACAGACTTTACTATTTAAATAATTCAATAATATTTTTTTTTTACTAAAGTTACAAATGGTTAAATAGCTTGTGCCTGAATGCTTTAAACTCTCTTAGGGCTTAAAAACATGCAAATTATAAACTTTTACTCCAGTATGGTTAAACTCTGGGCAGCACGGTGGCGCAGTGGGTAGCACAGGTCACTGGTTCGAGCCCCGGCAGGGTCAGTTGGCATTTCTGTGTGGAGTTTGCATGTTCTTCCCATGTTGGCGTGGGTTTCCTCCGGGTGCTCCGGTTTCCCCCACAGTCCAAAGACATGCGCTATAGGTGAATTGAATAAACTAAATTGGCCATAGTGTACTGTATATGTGTGAATGAGTGTGTATGGGTGTTTCCCAGTACTGGGTTGCAGCTGGAAGGGCATCCGCTGCGTAAAACATATGCTGGATAAGTTGGCGGTTCATTCCACTGTGGCGACCCCTAATAAATAAAGGGACTAAGCTGAAGGAAAATGAATGAATGAATGAATGAATGAAAAACCCTTACATAAACCTTAGGAACTGTATAGCAGAAAATTTTAGCGGTTTAACTTTTCCAAACCACGATAACTGGTTTTAAGGTCCCATGCCTAATATATATATAATCCTAAATTATATAATCCCAACTCAACGTTGCAGATTCTGTGATGTGCATTATCAATGCTGAAACGATATATTGTGAGCTGTATAAAATGCAATATTCATATCGCAGAGTTAAATTTTTTTTCTTTAGGGATGCACCAAAATAAAAAATTCTACCCTGTAGTTGCTGTTTTGCTATTGGCTAGAAGGAGAGCTCAGAGATGAAAATAATAATGACAGGAGTCGAGACGAGAGGAAAAAAATGATGACAGCCAATAAGAGTCAGAATATCTGCCCATGTTTTCGTTCATTCATAGTGTGTAAAAGTTTGCACCTTGACAGTTTTTTTTTAGATAAAAAAATCAGAAAAATATCCATTATTGCCTGTTTATTTTAATATGATCGTCACTAAATTCTTTTTATTAAAAAAAAGCCAAAAAAAAGCTTTTTTCTGGTGAAATATAAATGATATATCGCAGGAAGTATCGCTATCCCAATACTCAACAGCAATATCGCACATTACATGTTTTCCTAACTCTTTTACACTATTAAATGCATTTAGGGTCAAAGAGCATGCAAAATCAACCCAGCTTTTTTGAGAACAAATTTTGTGAGGATTTTGACGAAGTTTTTATGAGGTGTTTGACCTGGACGCCGTCTGTTTATCGATGCTGTTTGTGTTTTCTCCCATTGTTGACACGTGTTGAGGTGAAATTTCAGCAAAAGAAGCTAAAATTCTGTGGTGCTTCTGCTGTTCATTTATTTAGTCCGAATTATGTAAGTCATGTTAAGGTCTTATTTTAGTCTGAACTTTCTTTCTCACTTTGGTCACTATTTTCAGTTATGATACTTGATTTATGGGTATTATCATTTTTAGCATATGGATCTTTAGAATTGATTATTATTATTATTATTACTTTTAGATCACAATTATTATCTGGGCATCAGTTTGTAAGTATTGTTTAGATATTGTATAATTAATGTTATTAACAATTTAAATTATTGTAAATTATCTATCAGTTATAAGTTATATTATCATGAAAAAAGGGATGTATAATATTTGGCCTATTTTCCATATAACACACTTTTGGGAATTATTATTTTTTTTTAAACGTATATGTTGACAAAACAAGCTCATGAAAAAAATCTATCACTTTTTTATGTAACAGACACTGTAACAATACAAAATACACATTTTGTGAATTGGTCATGATTAAAACAAAAAACTGAAATGTTTCTGAAAGGTTTGGTGCAAGGAACACAATTTTATAAAAGATATTGGCCATTTTGGGCGGCGCAGTGGGTAGCTCTGTCACCTCATAGCAAGAAGGTCGCTGGTTCGAGCCTCGGCTGGGTCAGTTGGCATTTCTGTGTGGAGTTTGCATGTTCTCCCCCTGTTGGCGTGGGTTTCCTCCGGGTGCTCCAGTTTCCCCCACAAGTCCAAAGACATGCGCTATAGGTGAATTGGGTAGGTTAAATTGTCTGTAGTGTATGTGTGTGAATGAGTGTGTGTGGATGTTTCCCAGTGATGGGTTGCGGCTGGTGGTGGATACAACATATGGTGGATAAGTTGGCGGTTCATTCCGCTGTGGCGACCCCAGATTAATAAAGTGACTAAGCCGAAAAGAAAATGAATGAATGAATGAATATTGGCCATTTTATTTGGGTTATAGGGATAGAGTGAGAATGCTTACGACTTTTTAAAACTTTTCGGAGTAATATGCTGTTTTTATGTTGTTGTGTTTTGTTTAGTTGAAAGTCTAAAGAATTTTTTATTAATTTATGACTCATTATTGAGAAGTTGCAAAACCAACATCTCATTCTGAAAACGTAGCCCTATACATTTCTGGAGATCGTGAATTATGTAGCCTGAGCTACGTATGACTGCATTTCGTCTTTAAAATGAATGCTACGGGGCAGTATGACGCCGTTCCTTTTCACGCTTACCAGCTGACCGCTTTGACCAGTAGCTCACCATGTACGTTGGCGGACTTAAGACGTAAAGAGGAGTTGACCACGACGACGGGTTCAAGTCTGGCAAAGAACGGTTCCAGAAAGCGGGTAAGACAAAAACAGAAGCCAAAAAATTAAATAAACAAGTAAATAACAGGGTGAGAATGTGGTAAAACCTGAAAACGTGGTAAAAATCAGGCGAGGGATTTTCTTTTTCAGGACTGCTTTTTAAAACTGTCGGTTGGGTTTAGGGATGTGGGTGGGCGGGTCAATCGGTGCTTTTGAAAACACTATTGGTTGGGTTTAAGGAAGAAGGAGGGTGGGTCAGTCGATCGGTCAGTAAGTCAGTCAGTCAGTCAGTCAGTCAGTCAGTTGACAGCAGCCTCTGGTGGATTTACGCGAGAAGAGCAGGCGCGAAGAGCAGGCTCACGCGGGAGAAATTTGAGATCTCAGAAAGCGTACACAGGGCCTCTGGTGGATTTGCGAAAACAAAAACTGCAAAAACAGTACCTCCTGGGACATATTTGGCACTCTCTAGAAATGTATAGGGGTACTTTTTCAGAATGAGTCTGGGTTGTGCAAAATAGTATGTTTAGCTGAAAATTATAACGTTATGACTTTTCTAAAAGATTGATTCTTTAAATGCTAAAAATAATATAAATCTCTCTTTTCTTTGCAGACGTGGCTGAAGAACTATGGCTACCTGCTCCCTCATGACATCCGCACATCAGACCTGCGATCAGAGAAAGCCATGCAGTCGGCGGTCGCTGCCATGCAGCGGTTTTACGGTATTCCAGTGACAGGAATCCTCGACCAAACCACCATCGAGTTAGTAACAACCTTCCCTATTTAACATGTCCTAATATGGCCATTTTACAAGACCCTATATATGTTTACTCAACCAACAACGATGTAGCCAAAATTGTAAAAGTTTTTCCCTTTTTTTTGTTTAAAGGTGGATGAGAAAGCCTCGGTGTGGAGTTCCAGATCACCCTCACATCAGCCGGCGGAGGCGAAATAAACGCTATGCTCTCACCGGTCAGAAGTGGAGAGACAAAAAGATCACATACAGGTAAAGTACATGCTCAGAGCAAAGCTTACCTGATGCATGTATGATGAATATATGCTCTATATAGACTATGGTCCATCTGAAAAACGTCTAGAGGAATCTACAGAAGCACGTCATGATTTTGCCAAGTACGATGTGATCCTTGATTAACATCTATGTTGATCCTGGAACATAATTTTTGTTGGAAAATGTAATCCATACCTATTCCGTACCCCTAAACCCAACCATAACTGTAAATTATTCCCAAAATCAGAGGGGAATAATAGTTGGATAACAATCATGTTGAAGTATATAAACCTTCTGGAAGGGCCTTCGCTGCGTAAAACATATGCTGGAATAGTTGGCGGTTCATTCCGCTGTGGCGAACCCTGATATATAAGGGACTAAGCCGAAGGCATATTGCATATATAACACATTTTAAATATGTGAAATCCAAATATGTCATATATGCAATTTCCTAATATTTCCATGTATCAGATTTCTATATGGGATTGTTGACACTTTCTAGATGAATGGCTATTGTAGTTCATTTCAGGGAAGAGCTCCAAAACCTCTATAACGCCTGTAACTAACTGCACAGAGTCATATGATTTGATTCTCTTTAATGGCGACCCATTAGGCCTGCGGAGTGTATTTATACTCTTACCTTTAATTATGTTAGTGCATATTGCGTTCGTTCATGTGAGCTTTGAAACACACGCCACTTGTGCAATGTTCCAGACAGACCCAGTTAAAATGCTTCCCTCTGGCCGTAATAGTGCTTTTGTTTTTGGGAGACAGACAGAAGTAAATGTTGGCTGATACCTTGAGTGGTTTTCTTTGCTATTTACCCCCAAAACACACTCAGCCTAGTTATTTTATAGTTCTAAACCATAAACTCGAAGGTTTCCAAGCTTGAAACCTAAGGGATATCGCTTTTACTATAAATAGTATTCAGCAGATATTCTATATAATAATAATAATAATAATAACACATATAAATTATAATAACAAATACAATAGTAAGGCAGTACAAAAATCTTTAAATATCTTTTGAATAGTTTGATGTTTACTATAGTTTAGCCAGAACTGCTAACATATTAGTTTAGATTTTTGTTTATTTGCACAAACTGCAGATTATATAAACATAAATAATATCAAAATATGAATTTATTCATTATTGGTATCTGTATCAGCTATGAGAAGGACTTAATTATCAGTTATTGGTTAAAATTTTCATATTGTACATCACTAATAAGTACGAAATGCTAAATAAAATACATTTAAATGACATAAGTGATTTTTTAATATATATGATATTTTATATTAATATATAATATGGCTTTTGTTGAAATAAAATGCCAAAATATGGTAAAAAAAAAAAAGTTTTTCAACATTCAACAAAACAAATAATTGTATGTAAAAATGAAATATTATAGTTTATTCAATTCACCTATACCGTATGTCTTTGGACTGTGGGGGGAAACCGGAGCACTTGGAGGAAACCCATGCCAACACGGGGAGAACATGCAAACTCCACACAGAAATGCTAATTGACACAGCCGGGACTCGAACCAGCGACCTTCTTGCTGTGAGGCGACAGTGCTAACCACTGAACCACCGTGTCGCCGAAAATAATACATTGTTTACATTAAAAAGTACATTTTAAAGCATAGTGGGAAAGTATAACAATAAAAAAAGACAATTAATGAGTATTTTAGAGCTGCTCTGTGATCCTTAAATCATTTAAGATGTCCAAAAATAAATATGGCAAATTTTTATTTTATTTATTTATTTGTTTGTTTGTTTGTGATTATTTTTATTTATGTATATATTTTTATATAAATATATATCTATTTTTTTAATGTATTAATTTATTTCAAATCAATCAAAAAGTGCTCAGGGGTAGCTTAATTAGTGTGTCGCTGCTCTTTGGGTAAGGGATTCATCAGATTAAACAGCAAAAGTAAGTTCAAGGCACTCGCAAAATGTGGAATAAATATTAAAAAGCCTTTATTGACATGGCTATTCCTTAAAACTGTGCCTGTATTAATTTATTATTTTATTAATTTTTGCCATTTTCTTTAGTCAGGAAGAAAACAGGATCTTCTTTTTAATGTACAGACAAAAAGAGCTAAATTTAAAGCTGTAGAACAGATGAAGCAACCTCAGTAGAATGGAAGAGGCAATATTTTTGCATGTTTTGGCATGGAACTATTTCTCTTGTCTCTGTGATGCAGATTCAGCATATTTGAGCTGAACTAAAGGAAATCTGGGCCATTTTAGTTGCGGTGCATTCCTGTTGGCATAAACAAGAGAGCATTTAGATAATTTGCAAACATTTGTTTGCTTTCGTCTGTTTTTAAGCTTTATTAATTTCAGCTAGTCATCTAATGCAGAGTTTTCGGTCTCTGGTTAATCAGATGTGATGATATTCTCACTTGCGAGTGCCTGCAGTTGTGTGCCAGAGACAGCCATCTGCTTTTGCCTTCGGTGTCTGGCCTGGTTTAACTTTTGCCCTATATTCAAGAAAAATTTTATGCAGATTAATTCTTATGTAACAGCACAGCGCTGTGCAGTCAAACAGCATCCGCTTCAGAGCTAATTCACACCAAAACAACATCTCTACTTTCATCACAGCAGTGAAGAGATTGCTTGAAATGCACTGCCTACTTTGACTTTTTAAAGTTGTTTTTGAAAGCTAAAAGTTTTTGTTAAAGAATTCCAACCGTTAACCAAATCATCAACCATCTGCGACTTGAAGCGCAGAAGTAAATGAAATCAGACAAAATGAAAAAGAAACCTTTTTTGGGAAACAGGCCCATTTTACAAGTCACGTAGAGTTAAACTGTTGAGTTTTACCATATTTAAATCCATTCAGCCGATCTCTGGGTCTGGCAGGAGCACTTTTAGCGTATCTTAGCATCAATCATTGAATCGGATTAGACCATTAGCATCTCGCTCAAAAATGTCAAAAAAGAGTTTTGATCATTTTCCTAATTAAAGCAGTAGTTACATTGTGTACTAAGACCAACGGAAAATGAAAAGTTGCTACTTTCTAGGCTAATATGACTAGGAACTATACTCTCGTTCTGGTGTAATAATCAAGGAACTTTGTTTCCATACCATGGTTGCAGCAGGCGCAACGATATTACGCAGCACCTGAAAGTAGTCCCCAGCCCCAGCTAGCTAACTAGGTTACAGTGCTGCGTAATATCATTGTGCCTGCTTTCTTTAAAATATATATATATTATTTAATAAAAAAAAATTCAAATAAGAAGTGAGTTAAACAATTATTATTAACTTACATTCATGTGCAGAAATAGCCAGATCAACACCAACATAAGCAAATTAACATTGTAAATTTAGATTTCATGCAGACTTTAACATTATTTATTACATGGCTCTCTAGGAATACTCGTTTCTGATTGGTCAGTCGTGACATTCCAAGGTATGTTATTCCCAGATAACAACCTTTAAATAACACTCATCTGGGAACGTTGAATCATCATGACAGTCAGTGAATATATTCACATCCATATACATACATCCACATCCACATTCACATTTATATGCTTGTCTGTCACTCCGCAGTTTTTGACTGTTTGGCGTCATGTTTTGACTGAATAATTAATGTATACATTAGTGTTACACTTTAGCTCCATTCGGCTGTTTTCAGTTTTGTTAGCTTTGCTTAAGCTTTTTAAATTAAAGAAGTAATAAATTATTAATTCTTAGAAAAAAATTTTGGTCAAATTTTTCGTTTTGTGGCAAGTAGTTATGTAATAAGCAGGATAAAGTACATCCAGATAGTTGTTTTCGCAGAATAAAGCCATTCAGTCTTATACAACAGTGCTCTGCTTTGCATCAGGCGGCCGATAAACCTGTCAGGTTTTATGGCATAAAGTACACCCAGGAGGTTGTTTTCGCAGAATAAAGCTTATTGGCAACCATCCTGGATCCCACTTATTACATGGCTACTTGCCACAAAACATAAAAATTAGACACAAAACATTGTTGAGCCGTAATTAATTCTTTAAACAGAAACTAACAGCTGATGGAGTATACACTAACCTGTGCATTATTCAGTCACAAGGTGGCGCCAAAGACTCAAAAACGTAAAGCTGCCAGAAACGAAACTAGCTGAATAAAGCATACACTGACCTACTTATTATTCATTCGCAAGACAACACCAAACAGTCAAAAACTGAAGTGTAATAGACAAGCGGATACATATGAATGTGGATGTGAGTATATGATTTTAACATATTCACTGACAATCAAGCTGATTCGAAATTCCCGGATGAGCCTGTGTTATTTAGCGGTTGTTATCTGGGAATAACATGCCTCAGAAAGTCGTGACTGACCAATAAGAATTGATTATTCCAGACAGCTGTGTAATAATCCCAGATAATAATAATACATTTTATTTAAAGTGCCTTTCAAGAAACTCAAGGTCACTGTACAACATATACACAATTATACAATGTAAAAAACAATAAACCAACAGTATAAAACGGAGAAGATGATCAAATACAAAGACCAAAATACAAATTGAAGTAGTTTAGTTATAAAGAGTATATTATTTTGAGCAGATGAGATTTAAGTCTGAGTGCTGATGCGGAGGAGATCAGATAAATAAGGTGGAGCGCAGTTATGGATGGCCTTGAATCTATGAAGGAGGATTTTGTATTCGACTCTGGGTTTGATTGGAAGCCAGTGCAGATCTTGCAAGATGGGGGTGATATGGTGAAAAGATGGAGTTTTGGACCAGTTGAAGCTTATAGAGGGGTTCCTGAATAAGACCATTAATGAAGTGGCAAGGCTATGATAGAGGCTATGATAGAGGTGGAGTGAGAGAGAGGAGTGGAGTCGATTAATGTTACGGAGATGAAAATATGCAGACCGGGTTATATTATTAATATGAGACTTGAAAGAGAGTTAACAAATGAGACTTGAAGAGATAACAACCGCCTGGATGTACTTTATCCTTTACATTACATAGCATTGTGCATGCATCATTAACTCCTCCTACTCCTCCTGTTTCCAGCATCCACAACTTCACGCCGAAAGTTGGTGAGAAGGACACACAGAGGGCCATCCGGCAGGCGTTCGACGTGTGGCAGACGGTGACGCCGCTCAGCTTTCAGGAGGTGGCCTATTCGGAGATCAAGAACGAGGGCAAAGAGGCCGACATCATGATCTTCTTTGCCTCGGGTTTCCACGGCGACAGCTCTCCGTTCGATGGAGAGGGAGGGTTTTTAGCGCATGCTTATTTCCCCGGGCCGGGCATCGGCGGAGACACACACTTTGACTCCGATGAGCCCTGGACGCTGGGAAATGCCAACCATGACGGTGAGTGTGGCGCTGTGACATCATCGGCTGTGATTGTGTTGATGTGGGATTTAGCTTCTGATTGGATGTGATTATTGATATTGAGAGTTAGGGTGAGTTTTGATCAAGCTTGACAGTGGCTGTGATTGACATGTCTGATCTCATAAAATATGTTGTGTTTTGTTTTGTTTTGTTTTGTTTTGATCAAGCTTGACAGTGGCTGTGATTGACCTGTCTGAT
>CAIGQV010019356.1:3406943-3439274 GCA_903798115.1 Danio jaintianensis
TATTTATTAAATTACTCATTAAATTGTATTTTATTAACATCTACCCCTACCCCAACCCTCACAGTAATGTAAAAATATTAATTATTGTTGTAGAGTGTGACAAAAATGATGCTATGTTGATGTGAGTATCTGCAGTTGTATCCCATCTAGACTTCACCGTGTGTGACATTATTTTATGTCTAATACTGATTTTAAAGTTAGAATTGTTGGTAGAAACATGGGAAAATAAAATGAAACTGTGTCATTTTTTTGACATTGTTATTTTTCTAGATGTTGTGAAAATAAATAACTTGTTTTTGTGTTTATGGAAAGTTGAGTTTGTCATTTACTAAAACTTCATACAGTGTTCAGCTCAAGTTTTATGTCAATTATTTAATGAAATGACGAAAGACTCTATTTAAGGATCCCAGTGCAGCCACAAATGAATCATTAATTTTCATTTTGAATCTTTATACTTGGGGCGAAACGGTGGCTCAGTGGTTAGCACTGTCGCCTCACAGCAAGAAGGTCGCTGGTTCGAGTCCCGGCTGGGCCAGTTGGTATTTCTGTGTGGAGTTTGCATGTTCTCCCCGTGTTGGCGAACATATATTAATATAAAACAAAACAGGAAATTCTGATGTAAGATCTGTAAAAGGAAAAGTGATCATACTAAAACGTGTATAATATTTAAAAATGATTACCTGAGAAATGGCTAAAACCGAGTTTTTATTGGGGTTTTTTTTATCAGTTGGAAAAATAATAATCCTGAAAGTGATTCCAACAGTATATTTTCTCTCTGCGCTCTATTCTTTCATATTCAGAATGATTTTAGAACTATATCTTCATATCTTTATAGTTATCATCCTTGATCAAGAGTAGTGAGTATTACGCTGTGTAAATCATTCCTCCATATACCCTGCGAATTAAAAATGTAGCTTACATCAGTGCCATTTTCTGTTAAGGGTGTTTCTGAGTGCAAGTTAAATTATTTGCCATACATGGACTATAAATTAAAAATGTGAGGTTAATTTAATGAGAACACATTACATTAATATATGCACCTATAATAAGTCGACAGAAAGCAGGTTGATGCGTTTACATGCAAAATTTGTGTCATCTTAGGCTGTGTATCCTCTGAGTGAGTGAAAAACCTATGCTCAGCGCCAGGTTATGTAGCCATCATTTTAAAAACGCGCTGCTTCCATTGAAAACAACAGTAAAAAAACTAAACAAAAAGCATTGAACTGGTGTTTCTGCAGCAAAAACGATTCGGTGGACAGGTCAATACATTGACTCTTAGGTTATGCACTTTAACCCAGACTAACAAGATACGAGTGTCCAGCAGGTGGCGCCTATCATTTGTACGGGAATCACGAGACTGATTGTTCTACTTAGCCAATCACCGTAAAGAAGAAAAAATGAAGTAGTGACTTTAGGTTGAAGGAAAAATAGTACAGTATAGTACTATGGTACAGATTTGTTTTTACCTATAGTACTGATATAAAATGATTTTTTGCACAAGTACACATTTTTAACCCTTATGTGCTGTTGGTATGTCCACTCTGGGCTGCCTTTGAGGTTTAATTTGGCCACAACTTTGTCTGTGTTTCAGCAAATGGAAGGATTTTTGGTGACAAACCTTATTTTGACACATATTTTGGGAAAATGCGTTTAAATTTTTCAAAAATTCAACAGTACACTCTGGGCAAATTTACTACCCTTTCATTATGTTGGTGACTGTTTTTGCCCCATTCATTATAATGACATTTTTTGATTGCAAAGCCTTGACACCAAATAATCATGCATTCTTGATTGTTGCTGGTTTTCCCAGGTGGGAAGAGGTCACATTTGTCATTTTTACTGTTGATCATCAGTTGCAGTGCAAAAAAAGCGTAGTTTCTGGCTTAACATTATATGGTTATATGGAGTATAGTGTGAGAGTGTAAGAGGGACCTTCGGCACTTATGTTTGAGAAAATAAAAAATAAGCTGCTCAGCTCTCAGAACATAGTAAAACATAGTAAGTGTATTCATGCACACACACTGTAATTTATTGTTTTACTCAATAGAACTCCATATGAATGTCAGAAACTTTATTTGCACAGGCCTATCTAAACGGTTAATGGTGCCAACTGATGATCGACAATAAAAATGAAAAGTTTGACCTCTTCCTAACAGGGAAAAACACCAACAATCAAGAATGCATGATTGTATGGTGTCATGGCTTTGCAATCTAAAAATGTGGTTATAATGGAAGTAAATGGGGCAAAAACAGCCACCAACATAACCAAAGGGTAGTCAATTTGCTGAGAGAAAACTACTCAGTTACCGAGTATTTGCAATTCGTTACTTTACACCACTAACATTTGCCTTTTGTTTCGACTCTAGGGGACAAATATTGGATCTTCAAGGAGGTTACAGCAGAGCCCGGTTACCCGCACAGCCTGGTGGAGTTGGGCAGCTATTTGCCCAGTGATGGCATCGACACAGCCTTACGCTGGGAATCGGTGGGCAAAACCTACTTCTTCAAGGGTGACCAGTACTGGCGATACAATGAGGAGAAGCGCACCACTGACCCGGGCTATCCCAAACCCATCGGCATCTGGAAGGGCATCCCTGACGGGCCACAAGGAGCCTTTGTCAGTCGAGAAGGATGTAAGTCATGGAGATTCCAATATCTTATTTATATTTAATGTGGCAATCAGACATGTATTCGGTGGGCATTTCCTTCTCTATGGTTTGAGAAGTTGCCTTCTTTTGTAATCAGTGGAACATGGGTACTTTTCACTTGACTTTAAAAGCCATTATTGAATACTTGATCCTAATTGGTCAGTTAGGACATTCTAAGGTATGTTATTCCCAGATAACAACCACTGAGACTAATAACACCGGGTACTTTTAATCATCTTGACTTTCAGTGACTACGTTCACATCCATATTTATATGCTTGTCTGTCACACCACTGTTTTTGAGTGTTTGGCACCATCTTGTGACTGAATAATACATAGGTTAGTGTATGCTCCATTCAGCTGTTTTCATTTCTGCTTTGCATTTAATCAAAGAAGTAATCCAATATATAACAGCTCAGAACAATGTTTTGTGTACATCCAGGGGGTTGTTATTGCAGAATAAACCCTTCAGCAGCACCTGAAAATAGTCCCCAGTTAATAAAACTAGGTAACAATGCTGCGTAATATCATTGTACGGCAGCAAATTTTCTTGATTATTTCGCCGAAATGAGAGTATAGTTGCTAGTCATATCAACCTACAAAACAGGAACCAATCATTTTCCTTCAGTCTTAGTACACGATGTAACTATAGAAGAGTCAAGCTTTAAATAGGAAAATAATCAAAAGTCTTTTTTTTTTTTTTTTTTGAGATGCTAATGGTCTAATCCGACTCAATGATTGATGCTAAGCTAAGCTAAAATGCTCCCGTCAGACCCGGAGATTGACTGAATGGATTTAAAAATGGTAAAACTCAACTGTTTAACACTAGGAGACTTGTAAAATGAAAATGGAAAGAAGAAATTGAGTGTTTCTTTAACATGCAGCATGTTTGAGCTCTTACCATTAAAAAACCCGCAAAAGGCTTTAAATGAGATTTGTAAGAAACTAGTTCTATACACAGGAGCTGTTTGAGGACAAAAACCCGATAAATGTCTTGGAATACATTACCTTGAGGTGTGGTAACTGTAGTGTAAGTGGAATAATTGACTCTGGTCCATTGCATTATTACAAAGTATTGTAACAGCATCACCAGTTGTGCATTATTTTATAATAATTCAATGGCATGTCATCAGTTATTCCTTACTTTATGAATACATTAAGTGTTTGTATAGAGCACTGCTGTGTTTTACCATCCACTATTGCTACTGTTTTGACACAGTGTTTCTTTTGCTGCAGCATGCTTACATTATGTGTTTCATTGAGTAATCAGTAGTAATAAATGCATGAAGGTCTTCCTAGCCTTGTAGAGTAATTGATTAGTGTTTGTTTGGCGCAGTCTCTGCAATATTATAGTGTTGACAGTGAGTGTTTTGGCTCTGACTCTTCCTCTGTGGTGATCTGATAGCAGCTTTGGATTGGCACAGAGTCTGGGGGAAAAGACAGACACAACTTTTGGGTATTAAAATTCAGTCACAATCGATGCAAGATTACAAATATAGTCAAATGGCAGCTGAGTGATTTCAGATACTGATGTAATGTTTACTGTAGAGAGTTTTTCTGAAGATGTAACTGCTGTATTATATCCAATGAAATTGGTGATATATAGGGTTTTGATGGAATTCAGTATGGATTGATCAAAGGTTTGAAAACATGATTTAATACTTTTGAAAGAAATCTATTATGCTCTCCATTGCTGTATTAATTTGATAATAAATAGCATAAAAACAGTAATATTGTGAAATAGTTTTACAATTTAAAATAATCGTGTTCTATGTAAATCCATTTTAATATGTAATTTATTCCTGTGATTTAACACTGAATTTTTTAGCATGGTTATTCCAGTCTTCTGTCTTCAAAAATCAGTCTAATATGTTGATTTGCTGCTCTGTTACTGCTCAGACATCAGACACAAATACTGATAGTGATTTTTTTTGCTGTCTATAAAATTACTTTTGGTTTCTGAAATTAAATTTGACAAAGGCTTAATGTTATTTTGACATTATACTCAAAACACTGCAGAAACATTGCATATGCGTAGGCAGTAAAGATAGGCCTACTTTTTAATTATACATTTAAACAATGTGTATGCATGTACCATAACGTATATGTTTTGTTTTCCCAATCTTTGGAAATATAACAGATTTTCACTTGTAATGTAAATGATAATAGTTACCTTTATTTACATGCCACAGCTGTGTTCAAAATGGCATAAATGCTTTGGAGTGCTCTAAGAAGAGACCACGATTGTCAATTGGAAGACTGTTATACTAAACTGTTACATAAATAACTTTGAGAGCAAATTACATGAGCAAGACAACTTTACTTACTTACTTACTCCTAGGGCCGTTTATATCAAAGTTAATATTTAGCCGCACCATATTGGTGTTTCGTAACATCTAATTTTTACGAGGTGGGTCGTAAAAATCCCAACCTGGAGGACCAGGACAAACACACATACACTACAGACAATTTTAGCTTACCCAATTTACCTATAGCGCATGTCTTTGGACTTGTGGGGGAAACCGGAGCACACAGAGGAAACCCACATAAACATGGGGAGAACATGCAAACTCCACACAGAAATGCCAACTGACAGCTGGGGCTCGAACCAGCGACCTTGTTGTGAGGCGACAGCGCTACCCACTGTGCCACCATGCCGCCAAGACAATTTTAATCTGTTAAAAAGTGGATGGTGAAGTGTGTGAAAGGAATAGGGCATAGGGGGATTAACTTGGAATAGAACACAGCCAGGAACTATGCTTCTAACCACAGTTGTAGAGCTGTAGTTCCAACCACACAAGATCATTGATGCTGTTTGGGAATGTTCATTGGAACGATGGATTCGGACACAGAACAGCTGAACTATGTTTTTAATGATGGAACTCTGTCTTATCTTAATGCCGTACAATTTTTAATAATACGTTTTAGAAACTAATTTCGGGAGGATCATACACAGATCATTGACAATTCATCATTGACAATCATATAATTATCCAATCAGCACTAGAACATTCATTAATTTTCCTTCGACTTAGTCCCTTATTTATCAGGGGTCCAGAGCACCCCCGAACACAGGGAGAACATGCATACTCCACACATAAATGTCAACTGACCCAGCTGGGACTTGAACCAGAGACCTTCTTGCTGTGAGGCGACAGTACTAACCACTGAGCCACCGTGTCGCCCTGCACTAAAACAAACCCCTATAAATAGTCAAGTATGTCCTACCCCATTATCTTTCTCGAAATCTTCAGCATCCCTCCACCACACCAGCTCCGCACTTTCAAATTCATTTACATAAGGGGGAGTGTTCTGAGGCCGGGCTAGACACTGTGACACTCTTCTGACAAGGGGAATAACATGAGTTACAGTGTCCTTCCACACTCAGAGCCCTCTACCCCGAACAGCACGCCAAATACATACAAACTTATTATGTCAATTATCTGTAAGTGCAAACTTTTGAAAGACGTGCAAAACAGACACATGCAAGAAAACTCACCCGGAGTTTGTCGTCATCCATTTCGTGACACTTTCACTATCCCGCATTCTGGCATGATACCTAACGGCAAACAAAAACAACAAATAAAACCAGAGAAAAAGCTGTTTGGACATTTCCCTACGGTGGTGTGAAGCTGTCGTGCTGATTGTGTTGCCAGATTCGGCGTTCCTATTGGTTCTTGGTTTGACACACGTTGTAGCTGAATCACACTGCAGGAAAGTGTCTGAAAGGTTTTGACGCTGCCGGAACTTCATCGGAGGGAAAATCTGATCGCAACAGCCATTAAGCGGCTGTCTGTGACCATGTCAAACCAACAATCAAAGACCACAGATTTTAGTGTAGTGTAGTTACTAGAATCTTTTATCCAAATTTGTCTCAGACGGCCAAATCATGGCTGAAATCGCACCGTTAGAGAGACAGGCTTTAGTTGGCTAACGATGGTTTTGGAAAACACACCCCTGGTTGATTGGTAAATACTCAAGTGTCATACACAAATCAAGTATATCAGCCGTAACTGCATAGAATTGCACATTTCTCTTCATTTCTCTGTAGAATACTATCCTATCCTATAGGCATGTCTTAACCTCAACATGGAGCCTAGGGCCAGGACACAAGATGGAGAAGCCAAGAGGGTTATACGGACTATTTGTTCATCATTTTTCTGTCACTCACATTTTACAAGTGGGATTTGGCATGTTGTGCTTGACAAGATCGCAAGTAAGAATGGGGAAAGTGCGAGAGGAAGGATGAGCGCTTCATCAATCACACTCTCAGGGGCTGCTAAAGCCTTTTCTTCACTGTATTTGTCTTTAGTGCTTATATCTGGATCCGGTTTGTGAGTCTCTCGCATGTGTTTGTTTATGTGGCATTGGCAATCAGACTGACAGCTCTCGGAGGGATTGTGTAACACTGGAACAACTTTCCCAAATACTGTGTCATTGAGTGTTCACAAGGACAGCTATTTATGTGATTATGAATATGAATCGAGCTTTTTGAAAAGGACACACATTTCTGCCTGCTTGTAAATATTTGCTTGTTTTGAACAGCTCTCTACAATTGGTATGTTTATGTTTACAACTGTTCAAGTTTACAGCTTTAGCTCATCGACTCATTGCAATCAATAAATTAGTCAGCCAGTTACACCTAATTATATTATATACTATTATATATACAGGCATTCCTTTTATTTCAGACTCCATATTTCAAGTCCATACTTCAAAAATAGATATATATGTATATATATATATTACTCAATGATACAATTATTTACTTAATATATGCAGTGCTTTATGGTAGGGGGCAACACTTCAACTCTCTGATTAGTGGAATTTTCTTTGTAGCATTTGTTTTCAGCACAAACTCAATTTTTAAACACAATTGTTTTGCAAATAAAAAAAGCCAACTGTTTCCCAGTACTGGTTTGCTGCTGGAATAGTTGGTGGTTCATTCCGCTGTGGCACCCCTTGATAAATAAGGGACTAACCCGAAGGAAAACAAATAAATGATGAAAAGCCAACTGATGCGTTCGTTCAATGGTCTTTAATGGTTTAAAGCAGTGGTCCCCAACCTTTTTATCACCGCAGACCGGTCAATGCTTGACAATTTTACCGCAGACCGTGGGGGCAGGGTGGGGGCGTTCGTTCATAGGTTGCTAGGCGACCATCAAACATTTTCTCAGAGTATGACAAGCTGACAAAACATCGCTATCACTCTGATACAAGTTTTATTTATGGAGAAAATTACAAAGCACTGCAGCGTTTGGTTGTTCTGTGATTGTCTGAGATAATTAGTCCACCGAAATGACTATATTCCATACAAGCTGAAGCTGATCAGTCAGTTCTTGTCACGTGACTTGCGGTGCGCTCCCGGCATTCATTCAACTGTGTGCAAGCCACGCACGTCCATTAGAATTAACAAACTTGGCGAACTCTAGGAAAGACGAGATATGCGAACAGCCCCCAAAAGGCCGCCGTGATTTGAGATCTCCAGCAGTTGATTTTCTTGCACGGACATGCTGGATTCACCTGATTTGTTGACAAATGGGTTGCGGATCCATTCCTTGGCAGTTTCGCGGGTCCTTCACTGGGCCTTTTCCCCTTCGCAAAGAAACTTTCCAAAGACGTCAGTTTCTTACTCATTTTGCTGCTTCTGGGTTAAATTTTGGCGCTCAAGTGACCGAGATGTAAGCAAGAGAATACGATCATTTTTCAAAATAAAAGATCGTTCAGACTCAGATAATAAATAAAACTGAAATAATTGATGATTTCTTGTGCGGCCTGGTACCAATTGATCCACAGAGCGGAAACGGTCTGTTGCCCGGTGGTTGAGGACCACTGGTTTAAAGTATTAGTATTGCTATTAATTTAGACTAAAAATATATTTCCCTATTGAGGAAATAAAAGTTTTTACTTCCGTAACCCAAATGTTGTTGCACTAGCAGATGAGTTCTGCTCATGGAAATGTACTGATGTCTTCTTTTGTCTCTCTTGTCATTTTCTTCTAGTTTATACCTACTTTTACAAGGGAAAGGATTACTGGAAGTTTGATAACCAGAAGCTGACGGTGGAGCCAGGCTACCCCAAATCAATCCTCAAAGACTGGATGGGCTGTGATCAGTCGGAAGTAGAAAAGAACAAGGACCGTCACCTTCCTCACGATGACGTCGACATCATGGTTGCCATAAATGACGTGCCCAGCACTGTAAACGCAATCGCTGTGGTCATCCCATGCATCCTTTCACTGTGCATTCTGGTCCTTGTATATACTATCTTCCAGTTCAAGAACAAAAACGTCCAACAGCACGTGACCTACTACAAACACCCCGTGCAGGAGTGGGTATGACGGACCAGGGGCCGCCATGGACCCCAAACGCTTGAGAACACACGTGAGGGCTACTATGCTAAGGTTTGACCAGTGCCTGTTTTCTGAACAACCTTGTCCCAGAACGGGAACAGGAGTCAAGGGAGTATCCTCTTCCCTCCCAGTCCGGACAGAACTTTACAACAAATATTGCAATTTTTTTTAGCATGAGCCCAATGGACAAAACTTTCTGGCCTTATGCTAACCAGGTGAATCTTGGCGTTTTGAGGAATCATCGTCAAAACCATTACTTTCTCTTCTCCAGGAGAGATAGAGGAACCACCGATTGGCCAAACGCCAGCAGATCCTCGTCTCATTCTCAACACAAACTTGTACATGAATTTCGAGTATTATCAAAGAAACGAGCAACAAAAAAAATGACTTGAAAACCACGTAGGTAGAAAGGCCATAGAAAAGAATACCAAGGAATCCTTGCAGTCGTTTTTTCAGTTATGAGGTAAAAGGTTTACCGCTAGCACTCTTTGAAGACACGTTTTTTTATGGGAGGCATTTTCAAACAAATTAGCTTCATAACATCAATCTGAATGTTTGTTTGAGTCTTTTCTTTCCTCACCTGCCTACCCGTTTCCACAGAGTAGGAAGAACAATTTATAATAACTAGGGCAGTCTTAACACCTCCTCCCACTCGCTACTGTACTCTATTCCTTTTCTTCTTTGGCTCTTTTTTTATCAGTAGGCAACAAAAGAGGATCTTTTTGATCAGATAGCTTTCGCGTTAGGTCTTTATAGGAAAGTCCTCTTGAGTCATAATAGGTGCAATTTGGTTCTTCGGGATCGGGCCTAATTTCTTGCAATCTCAACATTATATTTGGCTTTTATTCATCATGTTATCCGCCATTTCCTGTTTTGACCTTTCCTTTTCACCAAGTGTAATATGTGAAACACTGGTGCCAGGCAGGAATACAAACTCTGAACACATCTGAGTATGAAATCGCTTTGTTGCCGTTGCCTACTACAAGAGATGATCTCTCTGAACGGTTCATCCGTCCTCTTCGAATGAACTTAATATGCTGTGTGTCTTACGTATGAAGTGACTTCAATTTCATGTGTTCGGTGTGGATTGTCTAACATTTAGCTCAGAAATGTCTGTTGGGTGCTTTTATTGGTTTGACTGTGCTGTTTAACAGTGAAGTGTGTTTGTAGCATATTAATGCATCTCTTTGTGCTCATCTGCTGCGGGATTGGATCTGACACACTGCACATCGGAAGGAGATGCAATCGATGCTTTCAGAATTTAGAATGAAACTTTTTGGATTAAGATTTCAGTCGTATTTATTAGAAAAGGCTTGCGGCATCTTAATCACAATGTTAAGACGGTAGATTTGGCGAGACTCCCTATAAGGCTTCACTTAGGTTTATTGTTTGATATTGGGGTTTCACTGATATTTTTGCCTTAACACATTTAGGTTGCATGTAATAAAATCCATTTTATTTTTCTCTGTGGGAAAAAAGCCACTTTTTTGTTTATTCCACAGAGAATGTTGTACATATCTTATTCACGGTTCAATGGCGCATGGATCTGCAACAGAAACTACCTGACATCTACTTTTAGGTTTCTAATGTGTCTAAACCAATGGTTTAAGCTTGTATTCAGGCTTTACTGTACTTTTACACTGAGCTGGCTTTATCAGCATAGTATTTGTGACATTGTGTACATCTGCCCAACCACTTTCCATTCATCTAATTTCATCAATTTTAAATCAACATGAATGTTTTCTGAAGGTTTAGTGGGTATGAGAAAATTGGTTTTCTCTAAGCCCCCGTCTTCCAAAGTAACATTTAACCAATTTCGGTCTTCGTTAAATCATTTGGACATTCTTTAAAGAGGAACATCACACTCATCTGAAAGACAAAATGGAGGAAACTGAATTTTGGATAATTAAATATTCAAGATGGACACATGGCGCATTTTTAGCCTGTTGCTTATTTTTTCATATGCAAAGGCTCACAACCTTCCAATTAATGGAACTTGCTACCTGTTTGCCCACCTTTAGTGAAAATTATTAGGGCATATTTTCCCTCAGAGTAAAAAAATAAGTTATGACTTTATATCCCACATTTGTGACTTTTAAACTGTGTCATGCAAAATTTCTATTTTGCAGTTGCACCTTTGTATTTCACATTTTAATCTCACGATTACCTTTTTTTTTTTTTGCTTTAAAGCAGAAACATGCTTTTATAGACTAGTCCAATGTATTTGCCATATGATTACTTCATGCCCAGAAGTTAGTCCACTGTATGTTCTTTACACATGACATTATGGTACTTTTTTGTTAGCAGAATGCTTGGTATAATGATGCTTTTTGTCACTGCTTTGCATTGACTCTAGAATGTTTTATTATACGGTGGAAAAATGTACAATTTGCATGGTGTTTGGGTTTGGTTTAGCTCAATGCAGTAGTACTGTGGGGGGGCATCATGACTGTGCCCCTATAAGACATTGTGCCTTGTCTGTAAGTCCGCTTTGGCACACTGAACACTGCTCATTTACATTGATTTCCACCTGGTTGTTATTTCAAAAGTGGACACATGGAATTCATCCCTTGATATATTTATTCAATGCCTTTTCTAAAGCGATAACCATTTATTTGAGTTGCCCTCCCTTTTATATAGCATTCTTTTTGGATCTGTTGTGCGAGCAGCTTGGTCGTGGGTAGAGAAGTGGCATGAAACTAAAGCAGATTTTACATGTTTGTGCCCACTTGGGAACGACGCAACATTATTGTCTTTCACAGACACACATTTGTTATTAGTCAGCTCCGAATTGAGAGCACCTGCTCGCAAAAAACAACAAGCAATGTGTCCGAGAAGTGAGCTAATGTCTCGGGTACAGAAAGAACCGGGGGTGGGGGGGAATGGGGGTATTTTGATGGAACACACTGTGCATCACCAATTGTCTTCCTCGACTCTCAATCTGTCCGATGAGCCGGTGTTGGTATAAGTGATGGCGAAACCACTCGAATAAGCCATGGACTGAATTTGACAATGTGGCACAATAGTGTGTTCCATATTTAAAGAGGTTTTATGTGTTTCTTTGGTATTTCTGGCATCTTCTATAGCAGTTCAGATGATCAGAGTGTTAAAGTATATTCTTCAATGCCAATATGAGGTTGTTTTGTGATCGAAGAGAACTTATGTGGCAATGCTCCTGCTACTCTAAAGCAGATTGCGGTCAAAATGTCAAATTAAAAATGTATTTACAGAGTAATGGATAAACTTTACACATGGTCATGTCATGCATCTCGATTAATCGCATTGCTGGTTTTGCATATAAATTTGATGATAAACATTTTCTCAAACTATTTAACTTAATCTTTCACGTAAGAGTTGATTGGAATATTTTTGTCTCATCTATCGATTTTTAACCGTAAAAAACAGCTTTTTATGCTGCTTGGGGTTGCAAACTAGTATTTTTTCAGTTCATTCGACTGTTTACAATTTGTTATTCCGAGTCATTTCCCACATAAGCAAATAAATTGGAAGTCCTAAAACAATCGCAGTAAACCGCTTACATGGGCATTGCAGAATAAGCTGAATATGCAAACACAATATTGTTTACTTCCTTGAGTTTCTGTATAATCTATTCACTTTATATACCAATTAACACTGAGTTTGGGATTGCTTATGTGGATTGCATATGCAATCTAAAACATTTCTTTATGATGCTGTAATTCCATTTGGGACGAGTAAGGTTTACAGATGTGACATTGCATTTGTACTTATGTAGCATTAAATGCCCCTTTTTGGTCGATCAGATCAGAAACAAAATCCATCTCTTTCAAGTCTACGATTGGCTGTATGAATAGGCCTTTTCTTTTACCATCTAATGTTGCCAAAGGAGACAATGGAAAATAATAATAAGCTTTCATTTCTGTTCTGATGGGTGCAAAAGACATTGATGAACATTTGTGCTAGAATCAGGACGTGCTTTTTATCATATTTTATTTTCGTCCTCAAGCCAAACGTACAATTTGAAACAGCAAAGTGTGCTTCAATAAACATGTCTTGTAGTTTAGCTCGGCCCCATTTCTGATCTGATCGATAAAAGTACATCTTAAAGGGACAGTGCCCCAAAACTGAAAATTCTGTCATTATTTACTGATCATTTGATCAACTTATTTCTTCTGTTGAACACAAATGACCATTGACTTCCTTAGTGTTTGTTTTCCCTGCTGTGGATGTCAGTAGTTTTCCAGCCTTCTTCAAGATATCTCTCATTTGTGTTCAACAAAAGAAAGGTTTGGAACCACTTAAGGCTCAGTAAATATACATTTTAGTGCAAACTATCCCTTTAACAATTCTTTAACACCACTAGTAAACAGGGCCTTGAAGCACATTTTCACGTATTTTCATGAATTACTAAAAAAGCATGACATGACCAAGTGTCTCAGAAATTATTTTATATTTCAGCCTGCACTATTATCACTAAAAGATTTGAAAAACAAGAGGTTTAAGTTAGAGATTATGCCTTTTCACAAGGAATTTTAAAGCTGACAGAACTGCACAAGCCAGTATTATGTGTACATATTAACACACTGAACATTCAGCTGTGTCAGAAGTGAAACGTTTTAACAGAACTAAAGTGTATTTATCAAAGGTGGATATCTTTAGAAATGTTTGTCGTAAGGTCACGTGAAAGGTTTGTAACGATAGAGGCTTATCATATGAAAAGCTATTTATTTATCATTAATGGAGACATAAGGGTATTCTACACACCGTTTAATTTGAAATCAAGGTGAAGCCATGCCTATAACCACATTAGTTGCACAGAAAATGAAAAAAAAAAAATACAGAACTGTACAGGGAAATACATAAATAGGAATTCTCTGGTAATTTGCCTCTTTTTAATGGGTATGATCGTGGCTTTGGACAACAGTCACTTTTAACCCGAGCTGCTGTTGCCTTTTGTTTTTTATGGTCGTTTTATGAGACTAACAATAGGACAAACATATCAGAGGTAGTCAAGGAACCAACTGTATTTATGCTGTTTAATTACAGAGGGTTCATTTTAATGGAGATTTTATCTGAGATAGCTTTAAAGTTTCGGTTTGTTTCTTTCTTTTTTTAGTATTATTCTTTTTCTTGACTGACCATGGGGGAATTTCAACTGTATTGTGTAAATAACTTGATTCTTTTGTTTCCCTTTGACAAGAATTTAAGAGTGAACTTGTCTCTCCGTGTTAAATAAATTCAGATTCTGTCCTTTTGATATTTTCTGATTTACAGGTCAAATGTCGCTGTCTGCTCAGCTCGTCCAGGTTTTAACGGTCATGTAAATACAAAGATTTACTGAAACTTTTCAGACCTTTTGTATTTTTTTTTTTTTTCTTTCACTCTTTCAACGGTAGCCTATGATTTCACATTGTCATGCATAACGTCTCGATTATTACAGATGAGAGTAAACCGATTTACTAATATTAGATATAATTTAAGTTTTATTTCTCAGATCTTGTTTTGAATTCTATAAACAGAGTCGTTTTTATTTCAGTCTACAGTTTTACACTGTGTATCTAATATCACCATGTTCAAAGAAATGTCAATAAAATAAAATGACATAAATGTCAAGTGTTTGAAGCTTGTTTCTGGATGTTTCGCAATACATAATGCTGAAATTCGTGATGTCCATTCATACATATGTCATTACTGCACAACAATGCATGATGCTTGTAAATACAACGCTGAGCCAAATATTTATGATGTCCTAAACTACAATTAATGACATCTCAATGGAATAATTCACCCAAAAATTAAAATGACCCTATAATTGAAGTAGTTTTACAATTAATTCTGGCTCTTTTATGTTGTATAATGATGTTGGGTAGTGGCCCTTTTTTTTTTTTTTTTCAAAGCTTCCAAAAGTGCAGAAATCAATCGCAAAACTAACCCATACACTGCATGTCTTATGAAGCAGATCGATGTGTTTTTTTAACAAAAATATTTCTAATTTTGAATTATAAACTCAAAATACTGACCTTTCATCTGACACAAGACATACTCATAGCAGAATGTCTGGGAATAGATGCGTCTCATAGGAACCACTTACTGCACAGTATATTGAGCACAGAAAACGAAAACTATTTATTACTGTACATATGTAAACAAAATCGCCACACTGCCACTTTTGCTTTCAAAAGACAATTTATTGAGACGTTACAACCTACATGGTCTTCATCAGGTCAAACAAGAAATACAAGAGATTTCAAATCAAATTCCAAACCTTTTCTTGTCAATTTTGTGTGTGTGTATTTTTTCACATTATTTATTGATTGGTTAATTACGGTTATTACTGTTTTTTCAGGTGTGATATCTAAGGCTATATCTAAGGTTGTCTTGTATTGCTTGTGTGACCTGATAAAAACCATGTAGGTCGAAATGTTGTCTTAATAAATTGTCTTTTGAGAGCATAAGTGGCAGTGTGGCTATTTTGTTTACTTATGTTACTCTTTTTGTTTGATTATTATTTGAACATTCATTAATTTTCCTTCGGCTTAGTCCCTTATTTATTAGGGGTTACCACAGTGGAATGAACCGCCAACTATTCCGGCATATGTTTTCCGGATGCTCTTCCAGCCGCAACCCAATACTGGGAAACACCAATACTCTCGCATTCACACACACTCATACACTAAGGCCAATTTTGTTTACCCAATTCACCTATACTGCAGGTCTTTGGACTGTGGGAGAAACCGAAGCACCCCCCAAAAAAAACACCCAAACACGGGTAGAACATGCAAACTCCACACAGAAATGCCAACTGGTCCAGCTGGGACTTGAATCAGCGACCTTCTTGCAACAGTGGGGCAACAGTTCTAACCACTGAGCCATCGTGCCGCCCTTTATTTGAACATTATATACCCTACTCTTACATCATGCGTTGAGTCAGAGGTCAGCCAAGAAGTTGTCTAGAACATGCATCAGTGATTTTAGGTTAATAATAAAAAAAATTGTGATTATTTTTCTTACAAAAACACATTGATCCACTTCATAAGACATACGTTAACCCAATAGCAACATATGGGTTTGTTTTACAATGGATTTATGCACTTTTGGAGCTATCCAACACCATTATACAGCATGGAAGAGCCAGGATAAAATTTAAAACTACTCTTATTGTGTTTGTCTGACAGAAGAAAGTCATATACATCAGGGATATACACAGAGGAAAAAATATATAAAAAATGTACTCACAGACTTGGTAACTTGTCATAGCATTTATATACTTCATATACAACAACTCTGATGATTTCTTTTATCCTCGCTTGTAAGTCGCTTTGGATAAAAGCACCTGCTAAATGAATAAATGTAGAGGATGGCTTGAGAGTGAGTAAATTATGGGGTAACTATTGCTTAAAATACATAAACAAAACCAAACCCATTTAAGCAGCATTGAAACTGCAGCATCTCCACTTCTCCTGTCGTCCCGCACTAAATTTGGCACTCATTCGAAGGCAAAATGTCCAGTCTTGTCTGTTCTTTCACATCTCTGCAACATCTTCAGTACCAGTTAGTGCAGGATATCATGAAGCGCATGTCGTCTACCTTTCTGGTGCCCATTCGCCATTGGGGCAGGTCAGTGTGTGGATCCAGTTGGTCTTGGGGCTCAGTAGTACCAGGTTCAGTTTGGACACTGGATGAAGATACTTCATCTTGGCTTGGCAGATTGCCTGGATCCCTCTGTCTCTGGTCAGGAGCTGCCATATTGGTGCTTTGATTCGAGGCCATTTCTTTAATAAAATACAACAGATTCAAATTAGCTTAAATATCTGCATTGACAAAAATTGGATACCACTTGAAAATCTTTAGTTTCACTGGATTCACTAGGTATGGGTTTTAGTAAAATGTTTGTTTATTATGTCTGGTAAGATTTCTTCCAATTTTTCTAATAATAATATTGTAATTTAAAACAAAAGATAATAAAGCAAAATACATTTTCTTATACTGTAATTGAAAACCAGGGGTGTTTTACATCAAATACTGACTTCTTTCTGAAGTAAAACAATTAGTAATGTGTTGCCTAAAAATGAATAATAACATGTATGAAAACATACAATCTTTTGAGTTATTTTGACCAACTTTAGTCATTTTATTTTATGCAAAAAAAATCCTCTTTTTATTTACTTTTTTGAATTAACGATTTATTTTAACTCAATAATTAAAGAACAATTTATTTGAATTAGAGATTATTTAATCTTGGTGTATTCTCTAAAGAATAAACCAGAAATACCTAATACTCAAACACATACTGTAGCTATAAATGCATCCACAGAAACTGAAATATTTCAAGTGGTCTTAATTTTTCCCACCAAAACTGTATGGCTTATTGATAATTTGATGTTTGATGAAAATTTGGTTAGCAGAATAATCAAATTAATTAAATAAAAACAACTGTCCTCTTGGTTAGGATAGGCAGTGAAAACAAAGAGTACATTTTCCTATAACAACACTAAAGGTTTTGAACAGTGAATATTAATATTAATACATTTTTGAGCCTTACAAAATAAATGTAAAGCAGTCTCCTCGTATTCATTGCAAAAAGTACACTTCATATCAATACCATTTTTACATTTTTGTAAATAACGTTTTGCTGGATAAAATCTGGGCCTCACGGTGGCACAGTGGGTAGCACAATCGCCTCACAGCAAGAAGGTCGCTGGTTCGAGCCTCGGCTGAGTCAGTTGGCATTTCTGTGTGGAGTTTGCATGTTCTTCCCGTGTTGGCGTGGGTTTCCTCCGGGTGCTCCGGTTTCCCCCACAAGTCCAAAGACATGCGGTATAGGTGAATTGGGTAAGCTAAAATTGTCTGTAGTGTATGTGTGTTAATGAGTGTGTATGAATGTTTCCCAGAGATGGGTTGCAGCTGGAAGGGCATCCGCTGCGTAAAACATATGCTGGATAAGTTGGCGGTTCATCCCGCTGTGGCGACCCCAGATTAATAAAGGGACTAAGCCGAAAAGAAAATGAATGAATGAATGAATGGATAAAATCTGTGGATAAGTTTATAGGATATTTCTTTAGTGAGGTAAAGTTGGTTTTATATTCGCACATTCGGACTTTGGTGTTCAATAAAATAGTAATGCAGAATGTTAAAAGACTTCAAAACAACATTCGCACTATTTATTTGATTGTGAACAATGTTGTACTTTGATAGTCATTGACTGCTAATATGATTTCCCTATTTAGAATAACGCTACATTTCTGAAATTATATTACGAAGGTGAAAGTCCGAATATGTAATATAAAACTAACTTTACCTCAATCTTTAATTGTATTTCTAATATGATATTTCTGTGGTAACGGCGACACTTTTCTCCAGCAGACAGCTATGTATTGAGGACGGAACAAAACCTACAGACGCAGCAGCACTTAGGGAGCGTTTGTCAGCGTGACTGGGACAAAAACAGATCAATATTGTGTGTTAACGAGCCGAGGCACGTCAGGACTTTACCGCACACCGGCTCCAGCCCCCGGAATCCTGCGTTTCACCGATTAGTTCGCGATGTTTCCAGGCAGAAGACGCAGGGTGGACGGCGAGGGTCACGGGCGCGCGCTCCTGCAGTGACGTTTCAGCTAACGCTCTGGAAGTGTCAACAAACGTGACGTCACGCCGAACTTCAATGCCGATTGGCTGAGAAATCCACATTGACAGGAGAGGCGTGTTTTGTTGCTATGCAGGTTTGTGGTTGAGGACAAAAACACGGGTTGTTGCTAGATGGGATACAGCTGCGGCCGAAAGTTAACGAGAATTATTTACATTAACGTATTTATTACATTATTAATTAATATTTTATTTATTTATTTTATCATGGCATTTTATTAACGTCTACCCAACCCTCACAGTAATGTAAAAGCAGTAATTATACAGAGTATTACTCATATTGTTTATTAAATTACCCATTAAATTGTATTTTATTGACGTGTACTCTAAACTCAACCCTCACAGTAATGTAAAAATATTGGTTGTTGTCGACAAAAACTATTGTATGCTATATTGTGTGTTATATTATATGCAATATTGATGTGAGTATCCGCAGCTGTATACCTTTTAGACTTTACCCGGTGACAGGGCTGGCCAATCTGAGCCAGCATCTGTCTATAAATATATAAATGTGCTAATTAAAAAAGAATAATAATAATGTGTTTTTGTTTAATTACTTAATTAAAAATAAAAATGTATTACTTTAATTATTTTATTATATGCTGTGGAATAGAATAATGTACAGTAAAAGTGACTAAAGTGATTAAGTATTTGTAGGGTTTGTAAATATATGTTTTATTCTTTATTTTTGCTTGTTTGCGTAAGTCATGCATTATTATTGTATATTTTTTCATCTTAGGTTACGTTGTAATTAAAAAAAGTTATTGTAAAGCACTCTCATTTTTAAAATGCATGTACTAATCTATGCCATATTTATTCTAATCAATAATAATTACTCTTTTCTGGTTTTATTAATGTCTCTATTTTCTTTTTGTCAGCTGCGTAATCTAATAATTTATTATAATGTATTATTAGTTATTAATATTTAGCTATTATAAAATGCACAATAAAATAAAAATATTAACAAAGACGAATACTAGAATATAGACTCCTTTAAAGGACTTTGGTATTAATTATTAAGTAAAAGCAAAAGCTCTGACAACCTTTTAAACTTTTTGAGTAATATTTCAATATATATTTACCATATATTAATAGGTACACCAACTTTACCATTTAAAATGCAAAACATTATTCTGACGTAATTCTTACTTGATTTTATTATTTTTTTATTATTTACTTATTGTTTGCATATTAATTTAATAATGTTTTATGTTAAATTCTAATATCAGATCACATAATTTTATAATGTTATACTAGTATTTCATTCATTCATTCGTTTTTCCTTCGGCTTAGTCCCTTTATTCACCAGAGGTCGCCACAGTGGAATGAACCGCCAACTTATCCAGCATATGTTTTACACAGCGGATGCCCTTCCAGCTGCAACCCAGTACTGGGAAACACCCATACACTCTCATTCACACACATACACTACGGCCAATTTCATTCATTCATTTTCTTTTTGGCTTAGTCCCTTTATTAATCAGGGGTCGCCACAGCGGAATGAACTACCAACTTATCCAGCATATGTTTTACGCAGCGGATGCCCTTCCAGCTGCAACCCATCACTGGGAAACACCCATACACTCTCATTCACACACATACACTACAGACAATTTAGCTTACCCAATTCACCTATACCGCATATCTTTGGACTGTGGGGGAAACCGGAGCACCTGGAGGAAACCCACGCCAACAAGGGGAGACCATACAAACTCCACACAGAAATGCCAACTGACCCTGCCGGGACTCGAACCAACGACCTACTTGCTGTGAGGCAACAGTGCTAACCACTGAGCCACCGTATCGCCCACTAATATTTCAATGATAAAAAACAATGCATTAGACAGTATATTATATATTATAATTATTACGAATAAAAAAGGCTTTATTAATACGGATACAAACATTTATTATTTAAAGATCAATGCTCTAACGCGATACTTGAGAATCAAAACAAAGGCAATAGTGTTTTTTACAAAGGCAGTAGTGTTTCCCGTGACAACACTCACGTATGACCTACCGCAACGCGTTGACGTCGACACGTTGAGGAAGTGAGGTAAACTAAACACGTGGTATACGGCTCGTCCACGCTTCTCCATAGAGTGACATTCGGTAAATATACGATTACTCTCACAGTTAAGTTGAATTTTATTGTGAAGTAATGACGTTTAGCTCATAATATGTATTGTTGTCCCGCGTTGTCTATCGAGGCAAGGAAATTGTTGGCGTTTAATATCTGGAGAAGTTGAAGTAACTTGATTTAGCCGACTGCTAACTAACGTTACCTCGACTAGTGGCTATTCGGTGAAAGTTACTTAAAACGTGTTTAACGCTCAGGTTTTGCTGAAAATTAGTTTAGTCCTGGTGCCCTAGACACGACATATTTTTAAATATTATCAAAAGTTTGACTGTGTTACATAAAAATGTTTCCCTGACTGAATTAAAACCCTGTAATGAGATATTAGTGAAGTTTACCCTCTGTTGAATTGAGGTAAAGTTGGTTTTATATTCGCACATTCGTTAAGTGACAACTTGTGACATGCTTATTATATTGTTTACCATGGTACTTTGAATATTCGGTCTGAAATCACATGTAAATATGTCTTCAAAACAACATTCGCCCTATTTATTTGATTGTGAACAATGGTGTACTTTGATAGTCATCGGCTGCTAATGGGATTTAAGTATCTAAAATTCGCAAAGAATACTTTCCTGAAATTATATTATCAAGGAGAAAGTCTGAATGTGTGAATATAAAACAACTTTACCTCAATCTCTGTTGAGCCTAAAACAGACTTTCACTTTTCATCTAATAACCGTTATTATTAGTTGTAATAAAGTGTTTCAGTATGTGTTTGTGTGTGTGTGTATTTAAGCATGCATGTTTAATGACTATACACAAAGTTTGTTTAACTATATCTTCCTAAAACATTGTTTTTCCACCAGATTCAGACAGCTTCCTTCAGATCAGCAGAAGAATGGCAGTTCGTGCATCATTTGAAAAGAATAATGAAATTGGATGCTTTGCCAAGCTTACTAACACGTATTGTTTGGTAGCAATTGGTGGTTCAGAAAACTTTTACAGGTAAATCCTAACTTGTATTTCTATATTAAATTAATCCATCTATATTTGTAGATGTATAAGGATAAAATGCTGTTCTGATTATGAACGCCTGTTTGTTTTTTCAGTGTTTTTGAAGGTGAACTGTCAGAAACGATGCCCGTCATTCATGCCTCTATAGCAGGATGTCGAATCATTGGCAGAATGTGTGTGGGTAAGATCATTTATCTAATCCAGTTTGATTTTGTATAAATTTGTTCTGGATTAACCCCGTTTATTTCATGTATGTTGTAAAATATGATTAATAGTGGTTGATCAGCAGCAGATCGGTGTTGGCTGAAAATTACATTGTCACTCTATAGTAATATTTTAGCTACAAATTTGGTGACCAAATCAATAAAAATGCACCACAAATTTAAGATAAGGGGGGTAAAAATGCCCTTGCAAACTTAATAACTCTTAATTAACCCTTTATAGAGCACTCATTGAAACACTCATTGGAAAAACTGCTGCAGCCATGATACAGCAACAAAGTCCATTGATAATTACGCCAGAAAGAGAGTATAGTTCCTAGCCATATCAAACTATAAAATAGCAACTTTTCCTTTTACATTAGTCTTTGAACACAAAGTAACTACAGAAAAATTCAAGCTTTATCCAAACTCTTTAGTCATTTTTGAGCAATATGCTAACGGTCTAATCTGGTTCAGTTATCTATGCTAAGCTAAAAGTCTTCCTGCCACACCTGGAGATCGACTGAATGAATTAAAGTAAAACTCAACTGTTTAACTGTAAAAATGAGTGCTCCTTTAATAAAAAGCACTGGTTCTGTAAATTAAGCAAATAATATCTTAATATCGATCAATATTTCATTGAATCAAATAGAATCGAAATCATTACAGAATTTTTTTTAAGGATTAACAAATGTATCACTGGCTAAACATGTCAGTATATCATATCAGATTGTGACGAGACAACTCTATTGCATATCATTGAATACGTTTTAAATGTGATCATGATAACAAGAAATCAGTAGTTAGAAATAATGCTGATCGGCGCATCTTTGCCTTTAATATGATGAGCTTTTACCATTTCTATATCAAGCCTGGTCACATTAGGTCTTGTTGCCTCATGTTTGAACAATAATAGATGTCATGTGGTGTGTGATGCTCTTCTGCAGGAAACCGTCACGGTCTCTTGGTGCCCAACAACACAACAGATCAGGAGTTACAGCACATCAGAAACTGCCTACCAGACTCCGTGCGGATCCAGAGAGTAGAGGAGCGGCTTTCTGCGCTGGGAAACGTCATCGCTTGTAATGACTATGTTGCTCTCGTTCATCCAGACCTTGACAGGGTAAGAATATCTCCAATGAAAATCTGCACTTCCTTCCATCCAGAAATTAAAATTTACTCACTATTTACTAGGGGTGTGACAAGATCTCGTTGACGAGATTTCTCGTCGAGGTAAAAAGTTGTCTCATGAGTTGTGATGTTATGATGGAGTGTGAGGGTGAAATTAGCATTGAAGATTGGAGGCAGGATTGGATTTGATCTGCAAATCAAGTGCTTTGCACACACCTGGCAACCCAGGATGGCCTCAGAGTTGCGCTTGTCACTCGGTTGGGCGGGCGGGTGTGACGTAACAGCTTTTTTCACCGGAGTTCAGCGGTATGCCGTGTCCAACATAGGCTACAACTGCAGCCTAACATAATATGCTTCATATCCATGCAATGGAATAGCACTTCAGATATGCTGGAAGTCATAATTGTCGTAAACACAAATGGAATTAAGACGTGGAGTATTCCTATTTTAGTCGCATTAAAAAAGTGCAAACGCTGTAGTCAAACTATTAACAGCTTGAAGGACTTTTAGCCGCATTTTGGGACAAGACATACACACCTAGTGAGTCAGTAAAACACCACAGACACACACATCTCTAAGCACGCGTAAACAAACCCACACACTCACTGAATGAACTCCTGGAGACTCATCACATCATCATCACAGAACGCATGTTTATGCTGTCCGGGAAAAGCTGATATATATATATTATTTTTTTTTTTCATTGTCTTGCGATATCAAACTCCATTAAAACAATTCTCTCCTATCAGTCCTTACTTCACATTTGCATGATCTCATCCAGTAGCTCAGAGTGAGTCAGGGGGGGCGTAAATGAAATCTTGCTAAATGAAAATGAAACTGATTTATTAAATTAAAAATGAAATACCAAAAATTACATATTTTTTTAAGTTCAGTGTGTCTAAAGAAGTTTCTCATAATTTCTCATGTGAAATTGGACGGGGGAGAAGCCAGTCAGTAGAGTTTATAGCTAAATATTTAGCAGTGTTTGCATGTCCTTTACGACATAGAATTCATTGAAATAGAAATAAAATATCATTCATTACAATGTTTTTAAAAAACACCTAAATTGTTTTTTCTATTTTGTGATTTATTTTTTCTAGTTCAATAAAAATCTATTTTCCATTTATACATTAGCAAATATTTTGCTAATATTTAAAATTATATATAAAAAGATTATTTTCCATTCACATAGGCTATTAGCTAAATATTTAGCAGTGTTTGCATGTCCTTTACTGCGTATAATTCATCAAAGTAGAAGTAAAATAACATTCATTACAAGTTGATTTAAAAAAAAAAAAAAAAAAGCACCTAAATAGTTTTGCGATTTGTGTTTTTTTTTTTTTTTTTTTCTTCAGTTGAATAAAAGACTTCAGTTCAATATTTTCCATTCATATATTTCATCATTGAGGATTTCTTAAAACTAGTCTAAAAATCTCGTCTCGTCTCGTGGAGTAGGCATCTCGTCACACCCCTACTATTTACTCTCCCTCAAGTGGTTATAAGCCTGTCGAACACAAAGGAAGATATTTTGAAGAAAGCGTGTAGCCATTGACTTACATAGTAGGAAAACCAAATACTATGGAAGTCGATGGTTGCAGGTTTCCAACATTTTTCTAAATATCTTCTTTTGTGTTTAACAGAAGAAAGAAACTCTTAACGGGTTGGAACATGTAAATGATGACAGAATTATAATTTTTGGGTGAACTATCCCTTGAAGTGGGTCTGATTGTTGCTTAAATTTTAGTTTCCATTAATCAAAATAATTTTTTTTCAATAAAGTTTTTTTGTTCTATTGTTTCATGCCTATTGTTATGGTTAGGATATTTGTCACCGGACTGTACCTGTTAACTACAGCTAACATGTCAGGATACTATAACTATAATTTAATATAAAGATAATATAACTTTTAGGAGCTTTGGCTTCAAAATCACCAATGTGATAAAACTACAATCAAAACTATCAAATATGCAAAATAGCACTTCACAGACACGCAAATAGTAAATAATAGTTTAAAATTGTATCATTTTAAAATATATTTAGCTTAAATTTAATTTAGCAGGCCTTTAATAGCCACTATGAGAACAACAAAGGAAAATTCACTTCAGATTTAAATAAACGAAAGGTGAATTATTCCTTTCATGTTCTCATAGTGGCTATTAAAGTTCTGCTAAATTAAATTAAAGCTGAAACTATTTTTTAAAAATATACAAAGCACAAGAGTGGCCTGTTTTTCTGTTCATTAGAGCCCATGGAGAATCAGATTGAAATCAGTCATTGAAAGTCAGGGAAATGTAAAGGAATTTGATATTTGGCCTATTTCATATTTTGATAAAACATGGAAAAAAAAGTTCTATACAAATGATTTGATTTTCAATTAAAATAAGCATTTCATGTGAGAAAAATAAGTGTGTGATTATTAAATATTAGTCAGTTTAAAAACAAAGAAAGAAAGCACTTTTTTTTCTTCATGGTCAAAAAAAGAAAAATTAATGGATGCAGAAGAACACAGACTGCTTTGTTTTATTTTTCATGGTGTATTTGTCAAAAAAGTAGTGAATTGTCGTCTGCAGGAAACAGAAGAGATTCTAGCAGACACTTTGAAGGTGGAGGTGTTCAGACAGACCGTCGCCGAGCAGGTGCTTGTGGGTAGTTATTGTGCTTTCAGTAATCAGGGAGGCCTCGTTCACCCCAAAACATCCATAGAAGATCAGGACGAGCTCTCGTCACTCCTGCAGGTGCCTTTAGTGGTGAGTGACTGACGCTGCATCTCTGACAAGACCTTAAGTCATGTTCACTTCATCACATGCTTCTGCACAATTACTATGTATGTATATTTAAATCAAAGGTTTAAACGTGAAGTGGTTGTGGTGGAAAGCCCACTGTTGAGTGTTAACCGTAGTCTCTGTCTGTCTGCAGGCCGGTACGGTGAATCGTGGCAGTGAAGTGATCGCCGCTGGGATGGTGGTGAACGACTGGTGTGCTTTCTGTGGTCTGGACACCACCAGCACTGAGCTCTCTGTCATCGAGAGCGTCTTCAGATTGAGCGAAACACAGCCCAGCGCCATCGCTACCACTATGAGGGACTCGCTCATCGACAGGTACCAGACCACTGCAGACAGATACACTAATGGGCCGATCACACCGAACGTGCTTTTCCATTGGCATTTTTGTTGACAAGAAAAAAAGAAGTGAGCTGCGCTTTTTATGTCGCTAGGCAACGACTGAATCAGCTGCATATTGTGTGTGAGCGCTGCTGTTGATATTGTTATAATTGTAATATTTATTAATATTATGATATTCAAGATTTGTGAATTCACACAGCGCCGAATTACTCGAAACATCATCCACTAGTCTCTCCTCTATCTTTAAGGGTGCACTCACACTAGGCTATCTGAACCGTGCCCGGGCGCGTTTGCCAGTTCGTTTGACAAGTGTGAGTGCTCGGAATCGGGCCCAGGTGCGGTTCAGTTGGCCGGCCCTGGCCCGGTTGAAAGAGGTGTGCCAGAGCGTGGTTCGGTTGGGCTTTGGCGCGGTACGCTTTTAGTGTGATTGCAAAGCACGCCTGAGCGCAGAACTGAAGACGCAATGTCACTTTTAAGGGACCGTTCATATGGATTTATTAATCATTCTCTTTTCAATGACCGCGACCTGTCATAGTTTATTAAAGATGCAAACCCCTCGCTGCACGTCAGCTTCCACCTTCAGCAAACCTCCTAATGCCTGCAGCACCAGGACTTTTATGATAATTTATGAGCGTCAAAAGTGGTGGATCTGTTCGGCGAAATATTTGACTGCGTGTCACTGCATCCCAAACGACATAAAATAATACGAAACGATATAACTAAAGCAATGTCCACTGTGCTGAGCGAGAGCACTTCTCTTCCTGTTAAACTGAACCGTCGCACCATCGATGACGTAAGCGTGCTCTAGCTCAGGTTATGTTGAAAATGACCTACAAGACAATATTTCAGTGAATTTAAGAGTTTTTAAGGCCTTAAATTTTTGTTTTTGAAATTTAGGGCAGACAGATACCCTGATAAACAGTGCATTTAATGTTATTTGATGTGTTAACACATTTTAAACTTCTTCTGCAGTCTCACATAAAGTGGAACGGTTGTGGCGTCTTAAGAAGAGCCTGAACGGAGCTGGAAATCAACATTGGATGGTTTGAAAGCTCATCTTGTGGTTTTTTTTTTTCATGGACGAACACACTCTTACACACAAACGTGTTGTCACTGTAATATTCATGTATGAACTGCTCGTCACGCTGTCTTTGTGAAAATGCCAAGACAAAATAAAGTGTTTTTATCGAAGATCAGATATGAGACCACCTGTCCTGTAAATGCTGACAGATGTGTTTTCTGCTCGGCATCAGTAAAAGCTGTGCATGATCCACACACAAACACCGCTTTAGTCAATAAAAAGATAATCATTTAACTTCCATACAAGGTCTCGTATGTGATTTTTGCAGCATGTAGTTAATGCGTATGAGGCAATAAACGGCTTTGGACAAACGCTGATGCCATAACTGATTTATTGAAGCTGTGAATATGAGATTACACATTCAGAAAGCAACAGTGCAGCATGGTTTGTCTTTGGTATTTATGAATTTGCACACAGAAATCTTACATGTTACTGCATCAATGTGAAGTATAAAACTGGTGAGATGAAAGTGTAACATGCACATACAAAAACAAGTGGAATGCAACAAAACAAAACAAAATTTGATGCGGGGGAAAAAAAAGTACCATTCAAAAGTTGGGGCTGGCCAGAATAAAGGTATTTATTTGAAATAAAAATAATTTTATAATATATTATGTATTAATATATTTATTAATCACTTCCTAACCAAGTGTAAATAAAATATTCTGCCTCCAAATTGTGAGTGGTAGTTTAATTAAAAAATGTATACTTCAATACACGCTCATCTTTTAGTCTACATGTGAAGGAGCCCACTCTTTAATGAATTTTCATGACGTTTACAGTTGTTTGTTATAAATCAGCCAATCATGGTTACATATTACTACAATAATCTTGTAAATATGGCTGGATAATTCAGATACCAATCCTTAGATTTAGTGTATGTGTTGTCTCCAAACAAACAAACAAACAAACAAAAAAGCACAATGCAGTTCTAAAACTGAAAATATAACGTATAAATCCTGCATATGCACAGATGTGAGGTCAGATCTACACAAATTTTTAGATTGATTAAAACCAACTTAACTTGGGAAAAAAAAAAAGTGCTTCACTTACTTTTGAGTCCAAATATTTGAAAATCTTACACGCCACTTTCACATAAAGCATATAAATCTTTATTATTTTTTATATGCTAATGAGGGTGTTTAAAAAGTCTGAAACCATTTTACGTGAAAAATGTCTACATTGTGATTAACAGATTTTATATCCTGAAGAGAAGCATATGCTTGTTTTCTGTGCATAGACACATTTGAGAAATGATCTTATTTTAAATACAGATGGCTGTGAAACATATTAGAAATGAACACAAATCTTCATGAAATGTCAAGGATTTTCCAAACTCCATATATAGACCAATGCTTTTTGGCAACAAATGACAGTAAAAAAAAAAAAAAAAAATCATAAAAATGACATTTTAAGGCCTAAAATGTAAAAAAAAAAAAAAAAGCATCAGCGTTGTAGTTTTGACACATAAAGAGTGCATTTCTACATATACACATATATGGCAGTAACAACAAAAGCTTAACACACATCAACGTGTAAACAAATAATCTGCAAAACTATGATAAACGCAGCAGTGTCAGCATACAACATCTTAAATAGTTTCAGGTGGTCATGTCTTATACTTTTATGCCGAGGTCAGACTGCATGATTTTAGCCCTGATTTTGACTCGCCGACAGGTTTTGAGAAATCGCAGACAAATGCCTAAAATCACAGGCAAATCGGTGCTCGTTCACGTGAGTAACAATCACACAGTGTGAACTATCAAAGACGTGATCTGAGAATCGCCGATGAGTCGCTGACACCCGTCAAATATTTGGCATGCTAAATATCTGGAGCTGTCGACGATTCAAATCATGCCATGTGAAATGTGTTCTAATTGAAAATAATATCGGCGATTACCTTCAGCCAATGAGAGAGCAGCATCCACTAGTATGGGTATCTGCAGGCCAGCGGGAGGTTGGGGGAGAAGTTAAAAGTGCTTCTTTTCTGTCTATTTGGACCCAAGAAACGGAGGAAAAACTAGTGTAAATTTGGCAGGAGCACCACCCGTCTCTGTGTGACGTGTCATCTGAGCAATACTACAACCGGGTCAAAAAAAAAAAAGTTGAGGAGAAATTGCTAATTCCCTTCAAAGGCCAGAAGAGCAAAATAAGTACATTATCTACCCCACTAAAGGCTTCCTTCTCATTATGTAGTTAATAACAAAAGATATGCTATGTGACCTCGCATTGTTTCCATGTCACTTCTCACGTGTTTGGTTGTGAGATGTAGTTTGTGGACCGAGACAAAGTTGTCGGCAATTCTTCCTATTCAAAAGTCATGCAGTGTGAAACCCCCTGTTGCCGATCCATCTTGCAGTGTAAACACAGCAGCGATGAAACGCTACCCCAGATAGTCATGCAGTGTGCAAACATCTGTGACTACTTGAAAATCCTGCAGTCTGAACTCGGCATTAAACACTATATTTGTGGTGCACAAAAATCTGGTCAATCATAAATCTTCATGAGTGTATATTCAGAAAATACCTACTTGTTGTGTGCGCGCACGATCAATAAAACAATATTTCTTTGATTAAAAACAAAAATCCCACAAAACCCATTTTAAACAAACATCCTTTTTTCCTTCTAAATGTAAACACAAACGCAAAAGTCCTGCAACCCGCACAGGAAGACCAGACTCGTTCCAGAAACTGCTCAACATTCACACGCTCAATCTGATAGTGACCGTCATTCATTCATATTTCACTTCTGATCTAATACTCGTGATTTGTCAACGCAGCATTATGTTCAATCCTCAAAGATCATTTTTTACTCTGAAAAACAAACATATTTTGATGAATAGATATAAGGATAAAATTCTTGTCAGCGATGTTGACCTGATGAAGAGCACTTCAGTTCTGCTCTTCTTTTAGATCAAACCTGTCAGAGAAAGATGAAGAAAGCATTGATCACCAATTCATTCCGAAGTTAAACAGAGATGTTTGTGTTTCTGGACATCAAAACCAGACATTAGTGTAGTAAATGAGATGAGGTGGTATGTTGGCTCAGTGGTTAGCACTGTCACCTCACAGCAAGAAGGTCGCTGGTTCGAGTCCTGGCTGGGTCAGTTGGCATTTCTGTGTGGAGTTTGCATGTTCTCCCAGTGTTGGTGTGGGTTTCCTCCAGGTGCTCTGTTTCCCCCACAAGTCCAAAGACATGCGGTATAAGTGAATTGGGAAAGCTAAATTGGCCGTAGTGTATGTGTGTGAATGAGTGTGTATGGATGTTTCCCAGTACTGGGTTGCAGCTGGAAGGGCATCCGCTGCGTAAAACATATGCTGGATAAGTTGGCGGTTCATTCCGCTGTGGCGACCCCTGATTGATAAAGGGACTAAGCCGAAAAGAAAATGAATGAATGAATTCAAAAAACTATTAGAAGTCTGGAATTTGAGGTGCCAAAAACGTAAATAATGAGAAAATCACATTTAAAGTTCTAATCAACGCACATTATTGATCAAAAATTGAGTGTTGATATATTTTTGGTAGGACACTTACATAATGTCTTCATGGAACATGGTGTTTGCTTATTGTATGATATATTGCACCAAAATATATTGCGATAAACGATATTATTGTCATTTTAAGGCTATTTTATGCCGTTCATTATATAATGCCAGAATGACAATATAATATCATCACAATGCAAGTACACTCTTACAAGGAATATTTCATTTAATTATAGTCATTTTAATAATCAGGCATTGGAATCAGAATGTGGAAACGCATATACTAAATAAATAATAATAAATGATAACATAAAAAAAAAGGTTAAAAAGTAACCGAGGCTGCGATACCTGCTACCAGATCTATTTTCAGATGTCACACACTTGAAAATATACTCTAGTAATTTATAGTAAATACTATAGTGTTTTTAACCATACAGACACTGACACCTCCGATAGAGATAGAGATGTTGCACAATCAGCTAAAGTGTTGCTAGAGTTGGTTTTTATATATGGGCGATATATATTACATCACCAAAAATGATTGAGGTCATGTCCATGTGCTGTGCGATAAGTCCATATATAGATTGTGACATGCATACTCACACTATGTGCTTTTGATATTGGAAAATTTAACCCATGCAACATAAGACTGGTTTTGTGGTCCAGGGTCACATATTAGAAGAAAATAATAGCATGTTTTCTGCATTAAATGTCAAAAACTCACCATTGTGTGACTCCAGAGATTAAATCAATGTGTCCCAGATCTATTTGCACCTACAGGAATAAATTGACATACATTAAACCCTGAAATATTTGTTTTATGGACTATTTTTATTATTATTAAATGGCATTAAGTGATGCTAAAATGAAATACAATTGTCATACAATACATTAAAACCTTTTAATATAGATTTCATTTGTACAAAAAAAAATTATAAATATGTATAATTTAATGATTTTTTATGTGCATAAATTAGTATTTTTGTATAAATGTATTCTTAATTTCTTAGGTTTATTTTAAAAACAAAATAAATCAACATTTACATTAAATTGTAAAATATTAGTTTAATAGAGATCAATATTACTAAATTCAATTAAATAGAAATAGCATAATATGAAAATAATGTTAAGAATACTTTTATTACTGAATAAATATGACGAAAATGTATAAATATATATTAAATGTGCATAAAACTGTTAAAAAATGCATATTAAAATAAAATATATACAAAACAAAATGACAACTTAAATATATATGAACTATTTGCAGTGTAAATTTGTTATTTTCATAGATGTATTTTTAAAACAATATAATACACCATTTATGTTGGGGTTAATATTTATGTCTTGTGGTCAATTATCAAAACATCCTTAGTATGAATTTCAGTTTTTTGATTTGTCCCTCCACATAACCCAGAAGATGTGAGCTGACCTGGCCGATCACGTCTTTGTCTCGGTTCATGAAGGACGAGGAAGCGTTTTTCAGACACACACTGAGCTCTCGTCTCTGAGCCTCCTCCATACTCATATCAAACTCAAACCTGCAGAAAAACACACACACACACACACACACACACACACACACACACACACACACA
>CAIGQV010019356.1:3460744-3519611 GCA_903798115.1 Danio jaintianensis
TCACGAGTCCAACACTCTAACCACCAGGCCACGACTGCCCCTTAAGGGCTAAAAGGGATAGTTCACCCCAAAACTAAAATTCTCACCATTTGTTCACTCATTTGTTCACTTCACTTGTCTAGAAAATGCTTCCTGCTCTAAGAATTTCTACATATTAGGACTAAAAACAAGACGGAATATCTTAGTAAGAAAAGCATTTTCTGTAGTGTATACAACTGAGGTCTTTCACCAGAGGTTCTCAGTCTTCATTAGCTCTCTATATAATCTCATTGCAGCCTAGTAGAATAAATGAGCTAATTAAAGAGCTAACATTATGGTTAATACTCACAGGAAGCTCATATGCTTGCTCCACATACACAAACAGGAGAGCTGCAGATGGCACTGCCTTATTCAGGAATGAGCTCTTTGACTGGAATTGCAGCACCTGTTGAATAAGTCACCAAGTTAGTTAGTTTCGTCAATGCATATTCAGACAGGCTAGTTTAGGATAACAGACGGCCCTCTCACCTGCTGTAGTTTCTCTGGTTTAGTTACAGTGGGAAGCCATTCCAGAGAGAGGTGAACACGACCACGCTTTACATCGCTTAGAGAAAACCACTGACACACAAACACAGTCCTGCATGAGAATCTCTGCATTTAACTTCCCTTTATACTGTAACACTTTACTTGAAGGGGTGTTCGTAAGACTGTTAGGAAACCTTTATAATCAATGCGAATGAGATTTTATGCATGCTTATAACAACTGTCATTAAGTGCCATTCGCTCAGTTATTTTAAAAGCAAAGATGACATTGTTTGTTATGACAACTTGACATAAACAAATACATCACAACCTGTTTTTTTTTTTGTCATGACAACTTGACATTACCAAGACAACATAACTTGTCATAAATCTGTCATAAACATGACTGTCGTGCAGTCATTATAAATGATGTTATAACAGCATCCTTAATATTATTTTGGACCTCGATTACAGTGGTAAAAAAATAATTTGTCATTAAAATGTCAATAAATATTAATGACGCTGTTAAAAATAATTTGACAAGAGCAATGACATTTTCAATGAGACATTTTAATGACAAATAGTTTGTTTCACTGAAAACGTGATCAGAAAAATATTATTGACAATTATAATGCCTCATGACAATCATGTTTATGACAAGTTATGTTGTCTTGGTAATGTCAAGTTGTCATGACAAAGATGAAGATTTGATGTATTTATGTCAAGTTGTCATAACAAACAATGTCATCTTTGCTTTTAAAATGACATAACAGAGCAAATGACACTTAATAACAGTTGTCATAAGCATACATAAAATCTCATCTCTGTGCGATGTCGTGATTATTAAGGTTTCATGACACCCCCATGTCTTATGAACACCCCTTCAAGTAAAGTGTTACACTTTATACTTGACTGAAGCGCACACACACTACTCACCTCATTGATGTACTGAGAGCTGATGATTTCACTCAGACTCATCTTCAGCCTAAGGAATATAATACACACCTGAATAACGCTAAACATAATCAATATAAAGAGTTATAATGCAATACATTGACAGAAGCCTTCATACCTGCCCATAAAGTCGTCTTTCATATCCATGTCCTTATCAAAAACTTCCAACGTGAGCTCTTGACCCGGAAGCTGCGTCAAAACCACCTGGGAAATATTTTCACATTCTCAAACAAGTGTATAATTTGCAGTATAAACTAAAATGTATATATGCTGCTATTAAAAATACTAAATGTATGTAAACAATATATATATATATCTCAGTTCTTTTTATAGTTAGTTATATATTTTTGGTGGAGAAAAAATTAAATATGGAGAAAAAAGTTGTTTTGAACATCTGATCAGAAAAATATTCATGACAATTATAATGGCCTCATGAAAATCATGTTTATGACAGATTTATGACAAGTTATGTTGTCTTGATAATATCAAGTTGTCATGGCAAAGACTAAAACAGGTAGTCATGTACTTGTTTATGTCCAGTTGTCATAACAATGTCATCTTTGTATTTAAAATGTCCTAATTGAGCGGATGACACTTGATGACAGTTGTTATAAGCATGCATAAAATCTCATTCACATTGATTATAAAGGTTTCATGACAATCTTTTTTTTAAGTGTTACTGTTAAAACTAACAATGTTCTTTGCAGTGCAATATTTGCCCACATATTTCCCATTTGACCGTCATCGACTTACTTTGGTTAGGTTTGTGGGTATTTGCATATAATGCACAATTTGCTGTTTAAAATATAGAGTGTAAACATTATGCATGGTTTACAGTTAGGAATAAATTATTTCAATGCTCAGCTTCATGTCAACTCTCATCGCCTGTGTTTGTCTCTTGTTTATACAACAATACATATTTTAAACATCGTGCATGACCATATAATTTAAGACAAAAATGTTACAATTCTGGCTTAATTCAAGTTTCAAACATCCATCTGGAAATTGAACATGGAGTCCAGAGCATTGCATGTTGGGATATTTCTTTCTATGTTGACTGCATGCTGCACAATACAAATGACAGAAGGAAAATTGATTATTTACATACTACACACTACATAAAGTGTGCATATTATTGTAGGATTCCATTTCAGACACAAACATAGTGTCGAGTTTTAATTACATACAGTTGAAGTCACAATTATTAGCCCTCCTTTGAATTTCCTTTTCAAATTTTTCCCAAACAAAGTTTAACAGAGCAAGGAATTTTTCACAGTATTTCCTATAAATTTGTTTTCTTCTGGAGAAAGTCTTATTTGGTTTATTTCAGTTAGTATAAAAGCAGTTTAGAATTTTTTAAAAACCATGTTAAGGTGAATATTATCCCCCTTAAGCAATATTTTTTTTTCTATTGTCTACTGAACAAACCATCGTTATACAATGATTTGCCTAATTACCCTAACTTAACCTAATTAACCTAGTAAAGCCTTTAAAAGTCATTTTAAGCTGAACACTAGCATCTTAAAAAAAATATCTAGTAAAATATTATGTACTGTCATCATGGAAAAGACAAAAGAAATCAGTTATTAGAAATGAGTTATTAAAACTATTATATTTAGAAATGTGTTGAAAAAAATCTTCTCCCATTAAACAGAAATTGGTGAAAAAATATACAGGGAGCTAATAATTCAGGAGGGCTAATAATTCTGACTTCAACTGTAAATGCATTTCCCAGCATTCCTACCTCATACATCTCATTCCAGGTGGGGTTGAGGTTCTCCTTGATCACGTGGCTCTTAAAGGTTTCACCTCCGATTTGGATCTTGACATATGGGTCACTTTTCCCCTTCACCATCCCACCCATCAGATTGTCTTTCGCCACCAGATTCTGACCCTCAACCAGGTGGATCCGCAGCAGCCCCTGCAGAAATAAACAGCATGGTTGATTCATTCTGATTTTATGGGTTGGTTAGGATTGATTGGGCCATCAAATTAATGCTGTTCCAGAACTTAAGGTTCTTGTTTGGCTAATCTGATGCATTATTAATAGTGTAGACTAATGGATGAGATCTGCACACCTCGGTGGCGAAGCTGGAGTGAGGAGTGGTTTTCTCTGGCCTTGAGCTCTTTGAAAGAGGGCCACTAGAGAGGAGGGACGCAGTTACAGCAGCTTCATCCAACCAGAGAACCTGCAGGAAATGACATCAATGTAGACTGAAATGCTTCCTGCAAAATCAATGCAATGCAGTAAGAAATATTTATAAAGTGATCAAATACAGGTCAAAATTCTGGGTAATTCTGGGTATTATGGTAATGACTGGTGTTACAAGTATTATGACTGGTTTTTATAGGATGGATTTTTTTTATAATTGCTTTTTTCTGAGTGTTTTTTTCCCAGGACTGAACAGTACAAAGTTACGTTAACAGATTCGGAGCATTTCTCCACATTTATTCATGAGAAAACGCTGGTTCAATTCAATCACCATGCATGATTATGACTGAGATAGAATTACATTAACATGCATTAGATATCAGAATTTGGTATGTATATTTTCTCCAGCTATTAACAAAAAACCCTGCTGAAAAAGGGGGTTTAATGACACTTTAAAGTTACTTATACTACTATTGCACAAGGATGCATTACGCTGATCAAAAAAGCTGGGCAAAAAAGACATTTGTTGCTCTTTACTTTTGATTGTAAAAGTATTGTAGATACAGAAACATAAGAAATGATCAGCATATTAGAATAATTTCTGTAAGGATCACGTGAGACTGAAGACTGTAATTCAACTGAAAATTCAGCTTTGAATGACAGAAATTGATTACTTAAACTATAATACAATCGAAAGCAGTTAGTTTAAATTCTTAAAAAACAATATTACATGTTTTTACTGTATTTTTGACTAAATAAACGCAGCCTTGGTCTGCAGAATTGATGGTGAATTTACCCTGAGCACTGTGTTGATGTGAATGCGACTCTTTGGGCCGGAAGCCTCCAGATTATACCACTCATCCATAGACAGATCGGGATGAGAGAGGAGACGGGATACAGGAATAGACATTTTCCCCAAAAGCTGAACACGGTCATTATCCTTCACCTGAAAGAGAGCCAAACAAAATCAAGCACAAGTCACATTTGGGGAAAAAAAAATCCATGAAGTATTCACATATGAACCTTTTATGAGCTGTCATTTTATTTTGGAGGTCTTCTACAATTAGTTCACATCAATCCAAGTGTCAAAAAACACCTTCATTTTTCCATAATACACTTTGCAGCTCTTTTCTCACAGAAGCCATATTAGCAGTTTTGCTTTCTTCAATAGTAAGTACACATTTTCCATCTCCATTTTGAGGGATGTAAATAACAGCAATGGTCCTAACGCATTTCCTGTTCATTCATTCATTCATTTTCTTTTCGGCTTAGTCCCTTTATTAATCTGGGGTCGCCACAGCGGGATGAACCGCCAACTTATCCAGCATATGTTTTACGCAGCGGATGCCCTTCCAGCTGCAACCCATCTCTGGGAAACATCCATACACACTCATTCACACACATACACTACGGACAATTTTAGCTTACCCAATTCACCTATACCGCATGTCTTTGGACTTGTGGGGGAAACCGGAGCACCCGGAGGAAACCCACGCGAACACGGGGAGAACATGCAAACTCCAAACAGAAATGCCAACTGACCCAGCCGAGGCTCGAACCAGCGACCTTCTTGCATTTCCTGTTATATATTTTTAATTTACATAGCTTGCAAGAATGCAAAAAGGTCCACATTTCGGTAAATAATGTTATGACAGCTGTTTTAACATTATGATTAAGTGCCTCTTGCTACAGATATAAAATAGTTTGACAACAAGCAGGAAACTGAAATGGTCTATAGTAAGAAAATCTCATATTTCAATGTTCATGAAGCAATAATTTTAAACATTAATCTTAACATTTTAAATCTTCAAATTAAATATGAAGTATATATATATATATATACACACTAACACTGTATATATATATATGATATGAGTATAGTGAGTACAGTATAAGTGAGTACACCCTCTATGAAAATTAAGACTTTTAATACAGACAATATATACTGCTGCATTTTTACACAATACTAATAAACAATAATATCTATTAACATAAGACTGGGGTCACCTAGCATCTTTAGGACAAGAAAAATAATCATTTAAACATAAATAAGGTGTTGAAAAAATTATTTCACCCTGTCCCTTTAACAAACATCATATTTTGTATGGCCTCCTTCATTTTCATATTAAATCCAAACACAATATTTGCGGTTGTATTCATTTTTGCACCTAAAACTTATTTTTTTTGCCTTTGAAACGAACATAATTAGCAGTAATACTATAGTGATCAACAAAAGTTCTTAAAATGCCAGATGATTTGAGACAATTCAACTAAAATGTAAGGGTCAGAACAATATTTTCAGCATTCTGTTAGTGCTCACTAGCAGTAACACACACACCCAGCTACTCAATAACAAATGACATGTTTTATGTATCCGCTGTTACCAACACAAAACCAAAACAAATTCAGACAACACGTCAGATGCAAGCTTTAGCTAACGTTAAACAAATAACAGCTCAAACATAACACGCAGATGACAACCTTGATATTACACATCCAGACACACAGATGTGCATGTATACCCAGCACGACTCACACCACAGTCCAGCTCCACACAACATGTCTAATATTAACTTGATTGGGGGGGTGCACCGTTCCCGGAAGTACTGCAAGACCGGGTCGATGCGTGGAGTGGATGGAGCAAGCCCCTATACCATCTCCCTGATCCAAAAATCAATTTAATATATGGTGCCCGGGTAGGACACGTATCAGATATTAAACTGATAAGAACAGATACTACACTTGATCTTAGCCAAAAGGCCGAGAAGCGATACCTACAAACTGTCAGGAGGAGGGACCGCCTTCCGCGAAACCATGAAGTGGTTGTCGGTTAGCTTTTTTACACCCTTTAAAAAACACAGGATCATCTGTATATGCACTGTATATGCACACTACACAGTCGTATAACAAGATGCTCATATTACTCGTTTTAAAATAAAAGCCGTCTCTAAAGCAGAAACTGACTGGAGGAGTGGCTATTATAATGAAGGTTGCTAGTCCTCCAATCAAAAACACGGATTCTACTTTAGGAGTATTTGAAGATGAAGCTTTTATAAGTCGCAAAACGTCTTAAACAGTGATGAAGTGAAAACACTTACAACACGACTGCTGAGGAAAAACTCACGGAATCAACGAACACAATGTAAAACATTCGCTTAGGTTTTAAACACGGAAAGGGTCTGCCACTCAGTGGACAAAAGAGGAATTGCACAAACATTTCTCTTCCTGCCAGCACAACACTACCGCTTGTAACAATCACTGTTTTTCCCCAAAACACGCTACTGGAGCACCCCACCCCCTCCACAATGTCTGACACAAACACTTCAGGTAAGGGAGATTTACTGAGGAGCTGAATCACCGTGTGTTTGCTGATCATGCATTGTTAAGGTGCTCCAGAAACCTGTATAACAACTCACAGTAAATACCGATAATGATTAAAAGCTGAATACCGCTGTATAAGTTTGTATATGAAATGTTTGTATATGAAACAAACATCACTACTCGCTATACACTTTTCATACACATAAACACTTATTTAACAACATATTTTACATGCTAATTTGCACATAACAGCTGCCATATAACGTTGTATATAGTAATATTCCTGTACATACACTTGTCAATTTGTATATTTGCATTCACTATTTACTTTTATTTTTAAAATATATTTGTTATCTGTTGTTTGTCCGGTCTCTGTAATTCTGTTGCACTGTAGAAGCTCTGTCACGAAAACAAATTCCTCGTATGTGTGAACATACCTGGCAATAAAGCTCTTTCTGATTCTGATAAAAACAACCAAATAACACTAACTTCAATTTTTATTTCTAGGCGCCTCTTTGTCTCCTTACAAGTAATAAACATCACAAACAAACTGATAAAAACTACAAACAAGAAAAAATACAGGTACAAAAACAAAAATGGCTGCCTAAAAAGATAAATCTTGAGGCGGATATAATGAGATTAACGAATGTCTGGAGATATTAATTAAACTTGAATGTTTTATGATGAAAAATCACCTGTAGGCACATGCAGCATCTCTCAACTGTTTGGACAGTAGGCTACAACATACTAGTAAACACTACGAACATTAATACACTGCATATACACGTATTATAACGCTGGCACACTCGACGAAAAGTCACCATTAGATGTGCATGTTTGCCTTGCACACCTAGCGCACATTTGACGATCCTAAACATATTTATCTCCGTGACAGAAATAAAGTAATTAAACAGTAATCATCTCCGTGACACAAATAAAGTAGACTAATTAACGTTCAAACTCAAGCACATAAACGCATCCAACATGTAACAATTTAAACAAAACGCAACCGTTAAATCAAACATAACGTTACCCGTGTTATGCGTAGGTCCAGGCGACTAGTAACGCCACAAAACAACGGAATAATAACAACATGATTCGACGAAACATCCCAAAAAAAATTTGAGCTTCTTCTATTATCGTTGGAACAGGGCATACGCACACAGACTTTTAATTTTCAGTCCGCCAGCCCAAGCGCTTCCGGTGAACTGTCTTGCCATTACAAAATCGCCAAGTTTAAGATCTGATTTCTTTAAAAATCTGTGATCTTCACTGCCTGATAGATATACGATATAAAGTGGGTCTCAGACTAGACAAGAAGCACTACATTAAATTCAATTTTACCCCGCCATGTCTTTAAGATATGTGAATTTATTTTACCCCAGTATATACAATAGTTTCTGCGCTAGCCTGCTGCTCCTGACGGCACTTGCGTTTACACGGTCTTTCATCTCGTTTTACGCTCGAACAAGTAAATGAATGCTTAAGTCTATTTAACTGTAAGTATTTTAATTCAATTACAACATCGATGCTGTAAAAGGAACCTTAAGAAATTGAAAATAGTCACATAAAGCTTTCACCGGAAGTTTACCGTTGGCTGAAAAACACTAGCTGTGCCAATTGGGAGAGATTCTGGAAGCTTTCCTTTGTCAAATGCTAACGTTAGTGATCTACCTTTTTTATAATTCTCTGGTATATAATTAAAATTAAATTGTAAGCACTTCTTTCTTTGTGTCGTGTCCTTTGGAAGCCCAAATACAGAAGCAGAAGAAGCTTCTAGAAAATAGCAGCATTTGGACGCATTTTAGCTTTCTCTGCAATAACATTACAGTGCCTCTGGCCACGCCCCTTCGCTGCGTTTCCTGAAGTGTATGCGCATAACCTGAAGGGTTTATGATCTCATTAACCGAGATGTATTTTTTTGGTAGTCCCCAAACTTTGTTCGCTGTAGGCTTTGCTAAGCTAACTCTGTAAAAGCCAATGCCTCCCTTTGCATTGAACTTTGAGCATCTTACATACAAAGATGTTTATGTTCACACATCTACATTACACATCAACTAAAGTTTAAAATATGATATCATAGTGGACCACCCCTTTAACATTGATATATTAAATGCATAGTTTCAAGTGTTAACTGTATGTTGTAGCAAGGATGTAAACAATGGGAAATGCTGTTTGGCACCGTTAACAATTTACCTGCAAATTCATATGTATCCGTCAAACCCCTGTAAACATCTACACCAGCACATGCAATGTCTCTCTATGCAGCCGCTTTCTGCATGTTCTACATTTAAAATAATGAACTTGATTTCACAAAAGATATGTGAGGGTTTCGTATTACACATGCTTATAACCCAAATATATATAAAAGACAGTTGTCAAATGTTATTTTAGAGAGCAGGCATGAAGTTCAGCTGTGTCCTCTTCATTTTCTGTGTCTGATTCAGGCTCAAACTGATACACATTATTTACACAACAGAGGCAAAGCGCATGTTAGCAGAGGCGTGACATTTCGATCCGCCAATCACAACACATTAGGTTAGCTGACCAATCAGAGCACCTTGAGGGTGGGCATTCAGAGGAACCAGGAAATATGATAGTTGTTTTCAATTCAGTTTTCAGTTGTTTCATTGAAAAATGAACAGGATTTTTTTTTTACAAATGAAGCACGAGCACACATTGTTTTGCACCCCATAAACACAATCAAGCCTTTAAAAAACACACTCTGAACCACCCCTTTAAAGGTGGAGCATGTAGGATTGACACCTAGTGGTTGAACTAGGCATTGCAGTCCAAATTCAAAACAATCCAGCATTGGTGATTTTTTTTTACCTGGCCCCTCCTCTTCCGTCGACACCACACAGGTTGCCAGATGGACGACACCAACAGGAGCGAGTGTGCCTGACTACAACAGCATAAACTAGCTACTATATGATTTGATTGTGTGTGCGTGTGTGAGTTTGAATACCATTTTATTGCCATACTGAAAGCTGCAGCAGATAGTTTACCTCAGATCTTGAAAATAAAATAGCTAGCAAACAAACTATGTGCAAACTAACAAATGGGTCATTCTACAGAAACGTGCATTTTTTTTTTCTGTCTGCAATATTACACTTAAAAAGGCATGTAAGATTTCAAGCATATCTCTAAAATTATAACCAAAATGTCATTTTAAAAGATTTGATCACAAGAAATTATCAAAATGTATAGCTTTAACAAAGATTACTTTTACTTTTTATTACAGGGTCATGTTACATTTGATTACATTGTATGATTACTTTACATTGTTATTTTACATTTTACCTTCATACTGTTAGAATATCCAGAAAATCATAAAGCACTGTCTATTTTATTTGTATCTTTGTTCTATTGTTTTCATTTATGCTTATGATTTGTTTATTATACTTTATAACAAACACACACCCCATGCACTCCCTATGACGTTATTTTCATGTAAAACTATGAATCCTTATTTAAATCATCTTATGAAATTACCTTAATATTGCAATATATACCACAGAAAAATAAAATACTGCAATGTCAGCTTTTTCTAGTGATGGTTCGTTCTTGAATGATTTGTTTAATTTTCACCCTGCAGCTCAAGACCGGTTACTCACTGAAGCTAAGCAGGGCTGAGCCTGGTTAGTACCTGGGTGGGAGACCACATGGGAAAACTAGGTTGCTGTTGGAAGTGGTGTTAGTGAGGCCAGCAGGGGCGCTCAGCCTGCGGTCTGTCTGAGTCTTGATGCCCCAGTATAGTGAAGGGGACTCTATACTGTCAGTGGGCACCGTCTTTTGGATGAGATGTTAAACCGAGGTCCTGACTCTCTGTGGTCATTAAAAATCCCATGGCACTTTTCGTAAAAAGAGTATGGGTGTAACCCGTGTCCTGGCTAAATTTCCACCATCGGCCCTTACCCATCCTGGTCTCCCAATCATCCCCATCCACCAAATTGCCTCTATCACTGTCTCTCCACTCCCCCTCTAGCTGGTGTGTGGTGAGCGCACTGGCGCCGTTGTCCTGTAGCTGCTGTCACATCATCCAAGTGGATGCTGCACACTGTTGGTGGTGTGGAGAGACCCCCCTCATGATTGTAAAGCGCTTTGGGTGTATGGCCATACACGATAAATGCACTATATAAATACACATTACATTTTTCGAATCTTCTATCAGGATTGAGTCATTCGTTCATCACGTAAAAGACAAAAGCCAATCATATGTAGACAGAGCCGGAAAAAGATTTGATCCGTTCACCTCCCAAATCTTCGGTTTGAGCCATCTCTTTACATGCTGTCAAGTGATGAATGAACAACTCAAAAACCCGAAGACTCAAAAGGTGAACCAATCATGTGTCTTTCGTCTCAGACTGTGTGCATTGGTTAAGCTTATATGGGACTGTCAGTGTCACGTGAATGAACAACTAAAATTTGAAGACATGTCAGAAGAGGTGAGCTGAGCTAATAGACCAGGTAAATAATGAATGATTATTTTCTTTTTCTTATAGCTTTCTAGTCCTGACTTGTTTGTAGTGTGATCAGCGTTTGGGCTAGTTGTAGATGTGTTCAACTCGTAACATTTTAGTAATATTTTTATTTACATTATAATATAAAAAAAAGGTTCGTTCATCTTGATGAACGAGACTCAAAGGTCAGAGTCAGTAAAATGATCTGAACTTCCCATCACTAGTTTTTTCAAATATCATGCAGTCCTGCTCTAAACCCCCCCTTTTAGAGATCCTGCTCTGCTCTGATTGGTTAAATAGCTCAGTCGGTTTGTGATTGGTCAAAAGTCAAATAAATTAAATTCATCTTTATTTCTAATGCGCTTACAATGTAGATTGTAGCTTAACATAGATGAAGTTCTGGTAAATTGAAACTGCTTTATGCCGCGGTCACACTCGTGTTTGAGCATGTGAAATTCTGTAGTATGGCGCTGCGAAAAGAGGCGGGATTAAACATGATTAGACATTAAAAAAAGCGAGCGATTGGTCCATATTTTACATTTCTGTACAGAGAGGTCATGTTTTGATCTTCGATTGGTCTTACGCAGTCACGTGATGCGATTTCGCAGGTCAGAGTTCACCAAGCTTGAACTTTGCACTGCAGCGAACTGCGAAACTTGTCGCACGGGCTTGCGTTTCCGGTATGACGCATTCGCGTGCGTATGAATGGAAGTCTATGGGGGGACGAAAAGTCCAGTGTGACCACGGCTTTAGCCAGTTTCAATTCAGTCAGTTTTCACAGTTCAGTGTAATAATGTAAATGTCACTGTTGAAAGCCCAACACTGCAGAGCAAATCCAACAATGTGCAGCTCAAAAATCAAACTCTACTTATCATATCTGATTAACAGCTCTATCTACTTATAAACACAGTAATTTACATTTACATTCACAAACAGACATATGAAAGGTAATATCTGAAACGCACGCACGCACGCACGCACGCACGCACGCACGCACGCACGCACACACACACACACACACACACACACAATAGGGGCATACCTGTACACTAATGTCCTGTTTGTTTGGATCTCTGATGAAGAAAGTAAAAGCGTCCTCCCATTGGGGATTCACAGTATTCCAGCAAATCTATGAGGAAAGGAAATAACCAAGTATATATATGTTAAAAAAAGCAACAGGTGAAATGGGAATGTTTGGTTGGCACAGATGGTAAACGTGTGTCTTACCCGGCTGTCACGAGTAGCATTTTGCACTGAGATTTGAACAATCGGATTGGGATCCTTATTGCCTTTCTTAATCTGAAAACAGAGGAAATGGGTACCAAAAAGAAAACGTATAGACATGACAGTTAATTTCTCATTTTATCAATAATATGGTTAGATTTCTTGACAAGTATCTGCAGAAAAAATACCGCAAAACAGTAGTTTAGATAAATATTATATGTTTATTACATAACTCTCTGGAATACTTGACTCTGATTGGTCAATCACTACATTCCAAAGTATGTTATACCCAGATAACAACTAGTTAAACTTATTACACAGGCTAAACCTGGTACTTTTCTTTGGTATCTTGACCGTTAGTTAATATATCCATATTATACATGCTTCTCTGTCACTGTGCTGTTCTCGACTGTTTTGTAGCCTCTTGTGACTGATTAATAATGCATGTAGGTTCGTGTAGGCTGCACTCAGCCATTTTTCTTGCATAATTAAGGAGCTAGTAAAATATTACAGCTCAGATCAATGTTTTGTGTCTAAAAGTTTAGTTTTGTGGCTAGTAGCCAGTAATAAGTTAGATAATGTATATCCAGATGGCTGTTTTTACAGAATAAAGCCCTTTAGTTTCATAAAACAACTACTTTATTTTGCAATAACGGCTGGATGTACATTATCCAATACATAATAGATAAATAAAATTTTCAATACAATTTGAAATCACTGTTATATAATAATAATATGATTTGCAGATCAAGAAATATTTATCATCATTAATAATATTCAAAAGCTGCTTTGTTTACAGCGGTAACCATGGAAACATTATAGATATATACACTAGATATCGCATACGGACCCTGAGCATGCGTCAACAGCACCGCCACATTTGTACAGGGCTCCCAGGACAAAACATTTAACCGCACTTAGTCAAGACTAAAGCCAATCTGAAGATGCTGGACTTTTGCTCTGCGTTCGGGTGTAGTAACGAGCAAACAAAGAAAACAAAGCATAAAAGGCAGAACATTTCATAGGTAAGATTTCGGGTTTTTTTTATTACGAAAATTATAATTTTACATCAATTTTCTACATCGATGGATGAGTGACCGCACGCGCATTGCCGATAAAGTGTGTGTTTGTGTGCATGAAAATGTATTATCTCCCTCCCTGTTAAATTTGATCTAATCCGTGTCCTGAAACACACCCCCTCTCCTGCTTTCACTTCTCATTCTATGGAGGGAGCAATTCGTTTGTGAATGAATCCCCGTTATGAACGACTCGTTCACTTAGCCGACAATAATACAAGTTTCTAGCAGCGCAGCATCTTGTTGTCATATTTCTTTTTCATTGTTTGCTGATTTTATTCAACAGAACTAGCATTAGCCTAGAATTCAGTGCAAGTTGATGCTACTTTGCCTTATGATCAGTGCAGTAAGAGACTGTATTATCATCAATAACGTTACTTGTTGAGCACAAAAGATTGTAACATGTAAAAAACTAAATCTTACCTATGAAATGTTCTGCCTTTGTGCTTTGTTTTCTTTGTTTGCTCGTTACTACACCCGTAAGCAGCGCTAAAGTCCAGCATCTTCACATTGGCACACTGTCTTGACTAGTGCGGTTGAATGACATTTGTACTGGGAGCACTGTACAAATGTGGCGGCGCTATTGACGCATGCTGAGGGTCTGTATGCGATATCTAGTGTATATATCTATGCCTTCCAATAAACACCAATAGCGTAGGCGACATCTAATGTAAATATCTATGTGGAAACATGATATCGCTGCGGTTCATAAGTTGTTTTTATGTTTTTGTGGAACTGTATTTTCAGAATAGTTTGATCAACTAATAATACTAACCATTTTGCCTTTTTTAATTGAAAGAAAAACTAAATGTATGAACAGTTTTTTTTGGCTTTTATGCTGTTCACACCAGACGTGGCATGCGCGAATAAATCGCCCATAAATAGACACGTGAACATTTTGAGTTTACCCTCTTCATTCGCGCATGAAATTCACTTCACAACAGATGCAGATTTGCATCATGGGCGGGGCTTCTGTTTGATCGGTACTAGCTTCGTTGCTAAATGGCTAACATGTTTTTTATCGAGAGATTAGCTGTACTTTATGTGATTTAGGAAGACTGAAAAACAGATTGATTCGGCGCCGTGTCTGAGTCCACTAGATCCACTGGAGTTCATCAACTCCTCCAGAAACTAGAGCTGGATGATGGAAGCTTTCAGCAGTGCTTCCGCCCATACGAGATCAAGCTCCTGATTGATTAACGTGGCATCCTCATTGATAAACGTGAATGTCCGCTAAAGGTCAGAATTTCCAACTCCAGCAATTCACGTTAAGCATGTCAAACGCGCAAAATGCTTAATTCGCGTCGCTTCATTTGCGCTGCCTCATTCGCACGAATAACGCCACAGAATGTCTATTCGCGTCTTTGCATTGACTTAACATGTAAATCATTCGCACTGGTGTGAACGCATCATTAGGCTTTTATTTTATTTGCAGCATTTACTTTTACTTTAGTAAAAAATACTTTTCGTACAATAAATATGAAAAGATACTTTCAAACTTTTACTCAAGTAATATTCTAAACAGTGGCTTTAACTTTTAATAAAGTAATGTTCTAGTAAGATATCTGTACTTTTACTCAACTATGGCTTTCAAGTACTTTATACACCGCTGACTTTAATGAATGACCAAACGCAGTACATGTCGTAATGCATCTTTTCTACTTAATAAAAGAGCAAATCCATGCCACATTTCATTGTACACATTTGTTTCATTGTTTGCATTGCTCTTAACCCAGTTTTGACAATTAAACCAAGGAATGCATCTAAATTATTATCTCATGTTATATAATAATCCCTAAACATTCCTTGTAAATCCCTCAGACCATAGCAGTGTGCGCTTGAGGCCTCTGGGATGTTAGTTTGATTCAAGTGTGTTCTTGTCTAGAGAGTTTTAAGATTCAGCGCGTACCTCTTAACACAACCCTTCTGCTTTTATACTTCTGGTAAAATATTCTAGATGCGGGAATCCATCTCAGTGCTTTCAGGGAGCGCAAAGTAATGAGCTGAATATGATCAGGCTTATCTGATAGAATCTCTAGACAAAACTGCAGTCATCATTTCACCCTGTTTCAGTGCAGCGTCTGCCAGTCTGTGCCAAACACTAAAGGGAAATGGCAGGTTGTGGCTAACCAGAAGCGCACGCACATTTGTTGTTTTTTTACTTTCCATCATGGTGGGACTTTCCTTTGTCTACTGTTGTTTTTATACTGAAATTTATAATATTTTATATTATATTTCAAAATCTCATATTTTGAGCTGAAACTTCACATCAGAGACTTATGTTACATCTTGTAAAAAAAGGGGGCATAATAGGTCCCCTTTAAGCCATAGTCACTGTTGCTTTTTCCTCACAATAGGTTGAATTCAGGTTTCACTACCCATTTGAGAATAAAGGCGGCAAAATCTGACCCACATGAACAACTTTTCAAATGTTTGGGGTTTGGAAGATTTATTTGAAAGAAATTAATGCCTTTATTAGCAGCGATGTGTTAAATTGATTAAAGGGGACAGTAAAGATGTTTATAACTTATTACACAGTTGTCAAACTCTGCAGCTCTGAACAGTTTAGTTCTAACCCTGATTAAACACACCTGATCAAACTAATTGATTCCTTCATGCTTGTTTGAAACTTACAGGTAAGTATGTTGGAGCAGGGTTGGAACTAAACTATGCAGGGCTGTGGCCCTCCAGGAACTGAGTTTGACACCCCTGACTTGTAACAAATAAATGATGCTCTTTTCTATCCATTAAAGAATCCTGAAAAACATTCAACTGTTTTCAATATTAATAAATAAATATTTATAATTAATCATAAATATTTGTTTTATTCTATAAGTGATAACTTTAAATCTTTCTCTTTTTTAAAATTGTCATTTAGAGCAATTTCTTGAAGATTACAATTGATCAGAATAAAAAGTTTTCCATTTCTTGAGAGTGAAAATTCAAGTTATTCCACCAAATATTGATTTATTAAATCTTTTGAAGTTAAAATGTTGGAATTGTGTTGTCTAAAAGTGTACGTATGTATTTTTGGTTAATTTGTTTTAACATCATGTTCATTTTTATTTTGAATTTGGAGGAAATGTCATCAGTAGTTCTCTCAAAAAATTATTTTTGCTTCTTGTTCAAACTACTTATTTCAATTAAGCTGAAACAACACAATTCTTGAGTTTTTTGGGGCAACTTAATTGTTGTATGTTCAATCCACTTAAATTTATCAAAACAATTACGTTAACTTAATCGATTTGTGTTGGGACAACATGAAGGAATTGTGTGGAACCCTGCATTAAAACATAAAAATAATAATATTAATAATAATCTAATATATGAATCTTTTTTCCAATCAATGATGTAAGAATATACATCTGGGGACATTTTTGTGCTAAAACCACAGTCGTGTGTGTGTGTGTTTGTGTGCGTGTGGTGTGTGTGTGTGTGTGTGTGTGTGTGAGTGAGGAAGAGGATGTGGGAGTATTACTCACAGGAAGTGCCTCAGCCTTGTCCAAATACACTGCCAAGATGGCGGCTGAGGGCGGCTCTGCAGCTTTACTCACCACACTTTCATTTCTCTTTAAAACCTGAAGAAGAGAGAGAGAGAGAGAAATGAGGGCAAAGGAGGGTGGAGCAAACTGACTGTAAGAAATCCAGTTTGCGGTCGCTCTGTTTGTCAAGTGTGCAAAGCAAGCTTACTTTAAAAAAAAAAAAACACACCAGAAGATTTCTAGGATTGGTTAAAGGGTGGAGCAAACAAACACACTGCTTGGCGAACAGAGTATACACCCATTCCCAACAATGCCCTCTGTGTTTTCTCTCTGTGTGTGTATGTGTGTGTAAAGTGTTGCAGGACCTCTTTTAGTCTTTCTGTGTGAGTTTCAAGCGTCAGCCACTCCAGTCTGAGGTGAACTCGTCCCGTTTGCGTGTCCTTCAGGTTGAACCACTGAGAACGGGACATTAAAAAAAAGCACATAATCACTAATGAGAGCAAATCTGTGAGACTGATGGAACAAATTGCATGGTAAAAAATGTTCAATAAATGAGCTGCTTAATAATGCAAAATAAATGATTCTCTCAATAATGTTTGTGTTTTATTATGCATTGATGAGGAAATAATTTATTACATATTATTAATAAATGCACTTAGATACATTCCTTTTTTTAACTGTAATGACTTTATTATGAAAGAAGAGAGTATAGAGTGGTACAATATCAATACTTGTTATATACTATTAAAAAAAAATCATTGTTATTTTATAACTTACTTTATTAACTTATTTTCCTTTTTTTTTTAAAGTAATTTTCTACATGTTTATTTTTTGTATATTATTATAAACAATGTTTTAAAAATTATAACAAATATTTATGTTTAACTTTAACCTAAAACAAAAAACCCCCAACAATAAATGCAACTAAATTAGGTTTAAGTTGAAGTTTTCCCAATGTTTCTATTGTATGTCAAATATGCAAAAATAACACTGTGATATTAAATATCACACACATGCAACTATGGGGAACAAATCTGCAAACAAAAGTTGGTGATTTCCATAACAAACCAATCAGAATCATGTGATACTTCATTTAAAAATAATTACAATAATATAGCAAATTGCTTCATTGACACAGATTTAATGTATTTATATGCAGTTAAAGTATTCATGCACTTACAAACCAAATCATGTAAATCACATGGAAATAGTGTGCGGTAATATGAATAAAGCTTCTCACCTCATCAACTATTTTAGATTTCTTCACAATCCCCAAGTCTAATTTAGTCCTGAACACAAGTCAAATAAAGAGAATCAATGCAAGAACAGTGTGAGATCAGCAGGTGGTAAAAAGCAGAAATCATGAGTTTACCGTAATGACAGACAACAGTTAATGGTAAGACACTATAGCTGATGTACAGAGGATGAAATCATCCTGAAGAGATCATACAGAAGAAGGCACAGGTTTCAGAAATGTTTGAAATAAAAAAAGCTTGATGTGAAGGCCGCTCAATGCAAAGACGATAAAGAGAAGCACAAAATCTTGTATTAAAAAAGAAAGTTCACACCACAACTGTAAAAACAGTGACACAATATGAATTAAAATACCCCCACATTAAAAATACTATAGTAGTTTAATAGTTAATTCTATAGTGTTTTCAAACCATACTACTTGAATTAGTCTGTTTTATAGTTTTATAATTTTATAGTTGCTATGGTAATACAAAAATTATGGAAATATGAACAAATTACACAATACTGTAGTGTTTTTACAATGATATATTATACTACAATACATCACAGATTACTATAGTAAAGACTAAGGTATACTACAGTATTTATTAAAGTTGAACAGTTCAGTATAGTTAGTATTCCCGTGTGCTGTAGCATTCATTAACAAAGTGTTTTAAATACCATAATATATATACAGTATAATACATTTTACTATAGCATTTACTATAAATTACTATAATATTTTTCTTCATGTGGGTACTTAGAGCCACTTAATGAAATTCTTCCCAGTTGATGAATAATAAACATATCGGCAGCCAATCGGAATCTTTCAGCAATCGAAATGTAAAACTAAATTCTTATAATGTAAGCAACCTTGACTAACAGTGTAAGTTAAAGTGATAGTTCACCCAAAAATGGAAATGTACACTATCTACTCACCCTTAAGTGGTTGTAAACCAAAAAAGTTTCTTTCTTCTGCTGAACACACTAAAAAGACATTTAGAAGAAAGCTGAAAACCTGTAACCATTGACTTCCATAGTATTTATTTTTCCTACTATGGAAGTCAATGGTTACCGGTTTTTAGCTTTCTTCTAAATATCTTCTTTTGGGTTTAATAGAAGAATGAATCTCAAACAGGGTTAGAACAAGTAAAGGAAGAGTAAATGATGACAGAATTTTCATTTTTTGGGTGAGCTATCTCTTTAAACTTCACGGAAAACGATATGACTTCTTTATAATAATAATAATAATAATAATAGTAATAATAATAATAATTAATGACAGGCAGAATGAAGTGAGAAGATAAGCAGTGATGTGATACCTGCCCAGGAAATCATCATGATCGGGATCTTTATCAAACACTTCCACCTCTAGCTCCTGACCAGGCACCTCATGAACGACAACCTGACAGACACACATGCATGCATGAAACACTGAAAACACACCACACACACACACAGCATGGCTAGACAGAGACAGTATGTGGCGGAAATGGTTTGAACCGAAAGACAGACATGTTGATATATCAATATTATGAACACAAATATTCATAAAAGAGTCCTAAAGTGCCCCTATTATGCATTTCATATGTTATCTTAAGCTGTTTGTCTGTAACTATCCTTCCATTTACCTATTTGTATGCACATTTTGGAATATAGCATTAAAAAATTCTTAAGAGAGAGCAGATCATTGAACTGGTTCAGAAAATAAAGGAGCTGGTGTTTTTTTTTTACTTGGTATAGATGTAAACATTGTATGAGAACGTTTTAAATAGCCTAATAGGGGCACTTTAATTTAAGTCTTATTATCATTTTAACACCCACCTCATACACTTCGCCCCATTTGGGACTGAGCGTGTTGTCCAGATGACGGGATTTGAAGGTTTGTGGGCCGACTCGGACCATGGCGTACGGGTCAGATATGCCGGCCATCACACCCTTCACATAATTATCCTTCGCAGCCAGATTATCAGCCTCCAGCAAATGAATACGCACAACTCCCTGAAAGATTAAAGGAAAGAAATCTAATGTTAACTTGGAAAGTGAGGTTTTGGATACTCTTATTTTACTTCGGCATTTAAAAAAAGACTATTTCCAACTATTTCTTCTTAAACTGTAAATGTAGAACAAAAACCAACCTTCCTATTGCTCAAATAATAGTGCATGGCTCTAACAATGCCAAAGTAGTGTTGCTTTAGACTTGTGTCTGCCAAATGAATAAATGTACATGCAAATATCTGAAGTTGTATTCATTTACACATTATAAATTGAAATTCAAACTGAAATGTCTGAGCTCAGAAAGTTTTTTTTGAAGGAAAGAAAATGTAAAGACATTAAATTAATCAAAAGTGATAGTAAATGGGTATGTATAGGTATTCATATATCCAAAAACGTTCCCCTTTTTTTTTCTTTCTGATATATATGCATGTATGTATATATGCTGTATATGTAATGTATATATGCAGATGTTTGAGTGGACTTGTAAATATGTGCAGGTATAAATTATTCATAAAGGTATATGATTAAGTATCTGTACAGTTGTGGGTGTACATTTAGATGTATTTATATTTTACATATGTTTATTTATTATTATTTGCTGGCATGGGGTGGGTTTGGGGTTTGTTCTTTAAAATGTGAAAAACTTTAAATAAAGTATTTGAAAAAAAAAGTGACAGTAAAGATATTTGTAAAGAATAAATCCTGTTCTTTGGAATCTTATATTAATATGAAGATTATACAAATATTGTGGCAGCATGACTTTTTTTCAACATTGATAATAATCAGGAATGATTCTTGGGAACCAAATCAGTATATTATAATGATTTCTGAAGGATCGTGTGACACTAAAGGCTAATAATGCTGAAAATGTATCTTTGCATCACGGAAATAAATTAGATTATACATTAGATTACACTACAAAACAATTTTAATGTTTTGCTACTACCTTTCTAATCAAATAAATGCACTGACAAACCTTAAAGCCTTTTCTTAAACATACAAAATACAACATAGTGACATAGTGTACATGTCAATAAGTATCATTTATTTGATTGTTTTTGTCATTGTATGGAGATTCTAAAGTATATGGGCATCTATAAAGGTCTCTATGTGAGCATTCCTTGTATTCATCATGTTGTGGGGACCAACAATAGTAGCAATACCAATAAATTTTGATTTTCTTGGACCCCATGAGGAAAATGGCTCATAAACCACACAGAATTAAGTATTTAGAAAATGTAAAAATACAGAATGTTTTCTGTGTAGAGTAGGAGTACGAAATATACAGACTATGCAGTATAAATATCATTACGTCTATGGGAAGTTGAGCTTTTTTTATTATTTATTTATTGCAGAATGCCCAACTAATGGCTATTTCGTGGCAAGATCAATACAGCTAAAACACATTACATAATAATAATGACAACTTCATAAATCAAATCAGAGATCCCCATAAAAACTTTTGTCTGTTTATATGTGTGTATACATTTGTACTAGTTTTTCTATCCCAGTGGGGACTTAAACCTGAATGCAGACAGACTCATGGGGACCAGTGCCACCGTGGGGACCGAAATTGAGCTCCCCAGGGGTAAACATGCTTATAAATCACACAGAATGAGGTATTTTGAAAATGTAAAAATGCAGATTGTTTCCTGTGAGGGTTAGGTGTAGGGGGAGGGAGACCGAATATTTGTTTTGTATAGAAGAAACATCATTACGTCTATGTGAGTCCCCAGTGGCATATAGAAAAAAAGTCTGTGTGTGTGTGTGTTACCCTGGGCAAAGGGCACCGCAGCTGCGCCACAGGCAGGTCTGCCACCAGAGGAACTGTGAGGCGATTGGGCAACACCAGAAATGAGGCAATTGCATCCATGATCATAGTGTCAGACATCACACTGAGGAAAAGCATAAAGCAGAATCAGCCAGAAAGACAAACACTACAAATAAGCTCAGCAGACAGTGAGTGTACTGAGCTGAATAATATGGCTTTTGTGTATCTCTGATGAATGAAACTCACTTGAGCCCTGGAATGTCCAGCAGGTTGGTCAAACCGGTCCAGTTAATGGTCAGCTTCTAAAAATAAATATATATATAATAACAATAATAAAACAATTCTAACAAAACTAGTACTCATATTTGGCTACTAATGTTATATTAGTAAGGGAAAAACATGAAAATGCTCAGTTATCTGGATTTACTAGATGTGTATGTAAAATATTTGTTCATATTTGTTTTATTCTTTTATAAAGATCTGGTAACATTCCTTAAAGTGGTTCAAAATAAAAGTGAATGTAACTTGTTGAATATAAGGGTTATTCCAACAAATATTGATTTTTAACTAAGTTAAAACAGTGCCATTGATTTATCTAAAAGTGAACATGTCTGTTTTTTGTTCTTTTGACCAACTCTCATTTTATGCCATAAATGACATCTTTTTTTTATTTTAATATATATAAGAAATATCATTAGTACTTTGCAGAACAAACTTTACTTGCTATTCATTCACCCTCAAATGGTTCCAAACCCTTATGAGTTTCTTTCTTCTGTTGAACACAAAAAACTATATTTTGAAGAAAGCTGAAAACCTGTAACCATTGACTTCCATAAAAGGGAAAAACCTATTCTATGGAAGTCAATGGTTACATGGTTTCCAATATTTTTCTAAATTACTTTTTTTAGTGTTCATCAGAGGAAAAAACTCATTAAGGTTTGAAACAAGTAAAGGGAGAGTAAGTAATTTTCATTAACTTTCCCTATAGTAGAAGTGAGAATTTTTAAACCCCTGAATTATTAGCCCCCCTGTTTATTTTTTCCCCAATTTCTGTTTAACGGAGAGAAGATTTTTTCAACACATTTCTAAACATAATAGTTTTAATAACTCATTTCTAATAACTGATTTCTTTTATCTTTGCCATGATGACAGTAAATAATATTTTACTAGATATTTTTCAAGACACTTCTATACAGCTTAAAGTGACATTTAAAGGCTTAACTAGGTTAATTAGGTTAACTAGGCAGGATAGGGTAATTAGGCAAGTTATTGTATAACGATGGTTTGTTCTGTAGACTATCGAAAAAAATATAGCTTAAAGGGGCTATTAATATTGACCTTAAAATGGTTTAAAAAAATTTTTAAAACTGCTTTTATTCCAGCCGAAATAAAACAAATAAGACTTTCTCCAGAAGAAAAAATATTATCAGACATACTGTGAAAATTTCCTTGCTCTGTTAAACATCATTTGGGAAACATTAAAAAAAAAAAAAAAATTTCAAAGGGGGTTTAATAATTCTGATTTCAACTGTATAAGCTTTACTCAAACACAGCCTGTTTTACATTTCTACATTATTTGAAATTTCTGTATTAAATTGTAAAATATGACTTATACACCAAAATGAAAATCTTTTTTTCTCTCTCAACAAGTTAATTTTAACATGGTGATTTAAATTCTGTACTTGTGGTATGAGATTTTAACCTCTTTATTTATGGACCCTTTTCACACGACGTTTAATGGTCATCAGCATCTCAAATCCTTAAAAGTTTTTAATACTTAGATAAAAAATTTTTTATGTATATTTATATGGATTTATGTATGTATTATATCATCTTTGCATCAAATTACTCAAAACTAATTACCGCTTGTACGAGGTGTTTCTAATGCAGTGTCTATGGGCAGGAGAGTATTTTGAGTATTTGTCGTTGTTTTCTCTTCTTGCTGCGGTCATCAGTCTCATACTATTTTTTTTCCTTTTTCTGAAAGTTTTTCTTTTATTATTTCAGCAAATAGGATTGTGCTGTACTCTCTCATTCACTGCTCTCTAAGTTTACCCAACTATGATGACTTTTGCTGTTGAGAAACCTGGTAATGTGAAAAGGGACCATTTATTTTTAATATTAAAAAATGGCTTATATGTATTTTAATAAATTCCAGTTTGGGAAACCCTCTCCCACTCTAACTTGGAATTAACTGAACAGCTATGGAGGCAAAAAAAAGTTTTGTTAAACTATTGAAGAATCATTTTTTCCTTATGAAGCTTGTTTAGAGAAACTCACAGGTCTCTGAATGAAGAACATGGTCACAGCACCTACAATTGGGACGTCACCGATCAGCGGCTCCAAAATCACACGCATCATTCCATGAAGCTGAGAAAATGAAAATGAAATAAAACTCTGAGCATTTTATTTCCTCACTGGTACAGCATATCAGATCTGCTGCCGCAATGCAGAATCTCACCTGTATTCCCTTCACACCAGCTTTGCAGAAATACCTCTTCACCTCCACGTTTATCTCCACATCCCCAACATAACTGGAGAACAGATGGCAGAGAGAAAACATTAGGTTGTTTTTAACTATTCGCAAATTAATGAAACATATCAAAGAAACAGATCAAACAAAAATAAAAATTCTGCCATCATTCACTCTTCTAAAGCTGAGCTTCTGTCTTCTGTTGAACACAAATAAGATATAATAGAATAAACTTGCATAGTAATTTGATTCCTACTAAGGACGTCAATGTCTGCTGATTTCCAACATTCTTGAGATTTCTTCCTTTGTGTTCAACAGGAAAAAAAACATTTGAGGGTGAGTAAATGGTGAGTGCATTCTCATTTTTAGTTGAACTATTCCTTTAAAAATGGCAATGGCCATGAAGGGGACCTATTATGCCCCTTTTTACAAGATGTAAAATAAGTCTCTGATGTCCCTTGGGTGTGTATGTGAAGTTTCAGCTCAAAATAAAACATAAATAATGTTTGATAACTCTTTGAAACTGCCCCATTTAGGCTTTGATTCAAGTTGTGCCGTTTCGGTGACTGTCGCTTTAAATTTAAATGAGATTGTGCTCTTTTCAAAAGAGGGCAGAGCTACAAACAGCTACGCCTAAAGCCTCATTCACACTACGAGCGACTTGCAGCGGCAAATCGACAAGCGACCGCTCATTTCAACAGAGAGTGAGTGACTTCTGGCGACCTCCGTCTACGTGAGCGACAACGACTGCTGGCGACCAGGTGGGCGTGTCGAGCGACGTGACAAAGTTAAGAATCCTTCAACTTTACGCAAATGAAGAGCAACTTTATTGAGCGACAGCCAACGACAGCATAATGCCTCATTCACACTAGCAGCGACTTTGTAGCTGCCTGTCGCTCTGGGTTGCTGATTAAAACCGTCAGTGGGCATTCCCACTTTGAGGTTGCTTAGGTAACGTTTATGGTAATATTTACAGAGAGCGAATGAGTTTACGTGCCACTGAAAGTAAACATTGTTCAGAGAAAACACTAAATATAAATGTAATCAGTACATTAAACGCTTAATTACAAAGATGATCAAGAAAAAAGGTGTGTTCTCTGTCATTGAGGTCATTTATCTGCTGCAAACTGTGTAGGTCTGTGTAGGTCTAAAGCACGGAGAATACAACCGGCCTCTGCAGGAGATGTGAAAGGATCACATGAGCTCTACTGATGCTCTCACTGGCTGTCGCTCAAGAAAGTCGCTCTTCATTTGCATAAAGTTGAAGGATTCTCAATTTTTTTGCGTCACTCGACACGCCCACCTTGTCGCCAACGGTCACTGTCGCTCGTGTAGACGGAGGTAATCAGAAGTTGCTCACTCTCCGTTGAAATGAACGGTCGCTTTGCCACTATGAGTCGCTCGTAGTGTGAACGCAGCTTTAGCATTGTGGCAGATTCAAAACAGGACTAAAGTTATCTCTGAAAAACTGAAAATGTGAAAAGAAGTGTCTCAGAAGAAGGCAGTCTATGGAGACTCCGGTGTTCATTTGTGCATCCTAAAACTCCACATTTAAAGTCCTCTTAGTCACTGACATTATCTTCAGGTGAAAACTCTAATGACAGACGGCTGCTTCTAACTCAGGGCTGTTTATGCTAATGAGGGAGAGATGGTCACTAATGAGCAGGGCTTTCCCCCTGTGATGACATGTACAAAGGGAGAATGTCAATCAAAGTGTTTCTGTAGACTGTTTGTATCAAGTGTGATTATAAAAAATAGAATTAATTCATTTTTACCATTAGAGACTGAATATATTCACACAGTGCTGCCACACAACTGTTTAAACCCCTTATAAAAGTGATTTTTGCATAACAGATCCCCTTTAATGATTGTGCATAATTACATTATTTACACTATTTATTTTCTCCAAATAAGCTCTCTCCAGTGTGATAGTCTTTTTTTTGGTCAGCTTGTGAAATATGAACACAATACTGACTATACAATGCTATTTAAATCACTCCCAAAAGACAATTCATGCATCATAAGTAAAGTATAATTCATGCATTTTATAATTCATGCAGTAGAAGGAAAATCACAAATGTATCGCAAACGACATGCGTATCAGTGGCAAATGAGTAAAAAGATGCATCCGTCACCTGATGTAAACGTCAAGCAGAATTTGACCTTTATCGTTTTCTGTATGAGCCTTCACGCCGACCACTTTCATTGGCTGAAAAATAGAGAACATTTATGTTGCAACTAACTGTAAAGAACTGTAATATTTGGCAAATCAGCTGTTTTGTTGGGCATATGATACCAAAACAAAGCTTTAATAGAGCTGTTATTGAAAATATTTTCTTAAATGTAAATATTACACAGAATGAATGCCGATATTTTTTTAAAATACTGAATTTATTTGACAACACATTTGCAGTCATGGATCTCTGATATTAGCTACTGGACACAATCATGACATACAGGCGAACAAATTAAATGATAATTATTTAATTTGACATTTTCATTCATTCATTCATTTTCCTTCGGCTTAGTCCCTTATTTATCAGGGGTTGCCACAGCGGAATGAACCACCAACTATTCCAGCATATGTTTTATGCAGCGGATGCCCTTCCAGCCACAACCCAGTACTGGGAAACATCCATACACACTCATTCACACTAGGGACAATTTAGCCTACCCAATTCACCTATACCGCATGTCTTTGGACTTGTGGGGGAAACCGGAGCACCCGTAGGAAACCCACGCCAACACGGGGGGAACATGCAAACTCCACACAGAAATGCCAACTGGCCCAGCTGGGAACCAGCGACCTTCTTGCTATGAGGCGACAGTGCTAACCACTGAGCCACCGTGCCGCCTAATTTGACATTTTATACAATCTAATTATTTGGCAACACTTTAAAATAATGGTCCATTAATTAATGTTAGATAAAATGAGTATCTATAAAATTTACTTTCATTACTGACAGTTCATCAAAAAATAATTGGTAACACTTTAGAATAATGGTCTATTAATTAACGTATTTACTAACATGAACAAACTATTAGTAATACATTTATTATGGTATTTATTCATGTATGTTAATGTTAGTTAATGTTAAATTACTTTAGTTCATGTTAACTCATAGTGCATTAGCTAATGTTAACAAGCACAAATTTGGATAATAATAATGCATTAGTTAATGTTGAACTATGATTAATAAATGCTTTACAAGATTATTCATACTTAGTTAATGTTAGTAAATACGTTAACAAATGGACTATTATTGTAAAGTGTTACCAATAATTTTTGATGAGCTGTCAGTAATGAAAGTTCATTTTATAAATACTCATTTTAGAATCCAAGTGTGTGTTAAGGAGCAAAGCAATGCAACCAAACAAAATTTTTTACAACTTATGATGTTTTTAAAGCACATCAAAACTGGTCTCAACAGGAGTGCCTATCCAGAACATCTGAAGTCTCACAGCAGTGTTTATTCTGTCAAACACTTGTTCAGACATGATTTAATGGTAGTGGAGCCGCTGGTTAAAGAGATAGTTCACCCAAAAATAAAAAATCTGTCATTGTTTACTTGATTCAAACTTTTATGAGTTCCTTTCTTCTGTTGAACACAAAAGAAGATAATTTGAAAAATGCTGAAAACCTGTAACCATTGACTTCCAGAATATTTGTTCTTCCTACTATGGAAGTCAATGGTTACAGGTTTTCAGCTTTCTTCAAATTATCTTCTTTTGTGTTTAACAGAAGAAAGAAACTTATAAAGGTTTACAGTTGAAGTCATAATTATTAGCCCTCCTGTGACTTTTTCTTTTCTTTTTTCTTTTTCAAATATTTCCCAAATGATGTTTAACAGTGCAAAGAATTTTTCACAGTATTTCCTATAATATTTTTTCTACTGGAGAAAGTCTTGTTTGTTTTATTTCGGCTGGAATAAAAGCAGTTTTGAATTTTTTTAAAAACAATTTAAGGTCAATATTATTAGCCCCCTTCAGCAATATATAGGTGTGTATATATGTATATATACACACCTATATATATATATATTTTTTTTTTTGATTGTCTACAGAACAAACCATCGTTTTAGGGTGCTTTCACACTAGCACTTTTGGTCCACACCCGGGTTCGTTTGACGTCAGAGTACGGTACGTTTAGCTAGTGTGAACGTGACTTCTGAACTTGGGTGCGCACCCGTAAACCATACCCGAGTCCGCCTGAAAGAGGTGGTCTGGGGTACGGTTCGTGCGAACTCTGGTACGGTTCACTTCTAATATGAATGCAATCGTACTAAATAATGGAAGTGAACCACCAACTGTACAACAAACTTTAGTTTTCATAATGTTCATTCGTGTGTGCACGTACCTTGGCGACAAGCGGGACTGACCCAGTGCAAACAGTGATAATGTCTGCTTGTCTCCACCAAAAACGACATCTGCAGACATCGCGTGATGTTCTAAACGTTTTTAATGTTTTTTTGCGGCAGATAGATGCAAGTGGCTCTCTGTATTTTGGTAACAAAACCAAAAGATTCAGTAAAAGCAGAATGACCGTGATAAAATGCGTACGTCTCCATTTTGGCGCTTTGCTTTCGTGGCCGTTACCTAGCAACAGCCATACACAAAACAGCAGCTTGATGACGCAAGCATACCGAGGTTCAGAAGGAAAAAAGACAGTGTGAACACAAACCAGCCGCAAAGGTGGCAAGGGGGGACAATCGAACTTGGGTTCGGTCCAGGCAATTGAACCAAGTGTGAAAGCACCCTTACAATCACTTGACCAATTAACCTAGTTAAGCCTCTAAATGTCGCTTTAGGCTGAATACTAGCATCTTGGAAAAAATCTAGTAAAATATTATTTACTGTCATCATGGCAAAGATAAAAGAAATCAGTTATTAGAAATGAGTTATTAAAACTATTACGTTTAGAAATGTGTTGAAAAAAATCTTCTTTCCATTAAACAGAAATTGGGAAAATAATATTCAGGAGGGTTAATAATTCAGACTTCAACTGTATATAACCACTTGAGAGAGTGTAAATAGTGAGTAAACGTTCATTTTTGGGTGAACCATCTCTTTAATCTCCTTCAGTTGACTGTGCTGGACTGAGATGTGAATTATTTCTCCATCAGTGTGTTCATAACTAACCTTCCCACCAAAGTCTATCTTGGTGAAGCTGAGGGTCTGCAGATGAGCGCTGGAGCCGCGGATGGCCGGAGCAATGGTCTCCATCAGCAGCTTCTCCAAATACTGACCAATAAATGGCCAGGCCTGATGGATAACCTTCAATTTAAAAAAAGAGAAAGAGGAAGTGTGTGTCATGCAGTTTTTGCAAAACGAGATTAAATCCACATCCACGTTAGGCATTCTGGCTTTTACTGGATTGTATTGAAATTTGCTTACAATTTTTTTTAGAATACCATATTTATCTGAGCAGAATCACTTCAATCCTGCACTTCTATTATAATATTATTATTCACTCATTCATTTTCTTTTCGGCTTAGCCCCTTTATTAAACTGGGGTCGCCACAGCGGAATGAACCGCCAACTTATCCAGCATATGTTTTACGCAGCGGATGCCCTTCCAGCTGCAACCCATCACTGGGAAACATCCACACACACTCATTCACACACATACACTACGGACAATTTAGCCTGCCCAATTCACCTATAGCGCATGTCTTTGGACTTGTGGGGGAAACCGGAGCACCCGAAGGAAACCCACGCGAACATGGGGAGAACATGCAAACTCCACACAGAAATGCCAACTGACCCAGCCGAGGCTCGAACCATTGACCTTCTTGCTGTGAGGCAATCGTGCTACCCACTGCGCCATACAATACATTATGTTTTATACTCAACAATACTGTCACATGTCTGATGTGTCTGTGTTGTGTTTTCCCATGTGCCGTGCTCCATGTGCTTTCTGTTTGTGTCATGTGACTCCTTTGTTCTGTTTTCCCACCATTTGTTAATGTTCATTAGTTTCACCTGTGTTTCTCCCCTGTTGGTTATTAGTTCAATCCTGCCCCTTGTATTTATACCCCTGAGTTTGTTCAGTCCCTCGTGTGGTATTGAATTGTTAACCACCCAGTGATGCCTGTGTTCCATGGTCCTGTGCTTGTAATAAGTGCAATGTTTTGTAAATAAATATGTGTTTTTGAGAACTCCTGCGATCCTGTGCGTTTGTGAGTGAGCAAAACGTGACAAATACTGTCTATTTATGCTCAGTTTTATTTGGAATTATATTAGTAATCTAGGGCGTCACGGTGGCGCAGTGGGTAGCACGTTCGCCTCACAGCAAGAAGGTCGCTGATTCGAGCCTCGGCTGGGTCAGTTGGCGTTTCTGTGTGGAGTTTGCATGTTCTCCCCGTGTTCGCGTGGGTTTCCTCCGGGTGCTCCGGTTTCCCCCACAAGTCCAAAAACATGTGGTATAGGTGAATTGGGTAGGCTAAAAAATTGTCCGTAGTGTATGTGTGTGAATGAGTGTGTATGGATGTTTCCCAGTGGTGGGTTGCAGCTGGAAGGGCATCCGCTGCGTAGAACATATGCTGGATAAGTTGCCGGTTCATTCCGCTGTGGCGACCCCTGATTAATAAAGGGACTAAGCCGAAAAGAAAATGAATGAATGAATGATTAGTAATCTAATGGTTTTCAAGCTGTAATAAAAGGTCAGTAAATATATCTAAATACCATATCAGATGCAGCTTTAATTATAGAATATATTTCATTATTGCTATTAGCTATAAAATAGATTTAGAAAAATGTATTATAAAATATTTTATTTATTTATTTATTTATTTTTAAATGACAAGGTTTAGAAAATATATCATGAAATATTTATTTATTTATTTTTTTAAATGACAAGGTTTATTTCCAACGAACATTTTGTAATCAAAATCTTCTGAAAATTAAATTGAACAGAAATTTATTTTAATTTTGAGATTTTGGAGTTGTATGACGAGCATTATTCTACTATAAAAATGCACAAAATAACATAATTCAGATGCTGAAACATGCCTGTTTCTGTATGGGATATAATGGATTATACTATTTTATTGGTCTTAAATCAAATTAAATAATTTATTCTGTTAATGATCGGTTAACGAATCCAATCATGCTGCTCCGACTGAACAATGGATCCTTTTCACAAGACTGTTATGACCTGTTTAACGGTCATCATAATCTTAAATCCTTCAAAGTTTTTAATTATTATTATTTATTTTTTTTCAAAACGTATGAACATTTATATGCGTTTATGTATGTATTATATCATATTTGCGTAAAATTACAAAAACAAATTACTGCTTGTGAGAGGTGTTTCTAATGCAGCATCTATGGGGCTGAGAGTAAATTTGACCATATTCTCTCCTCTGGCTGCGGTCTCACTATTTTTTTCCTTTTTCTGAAAGTCTTGATAACATCATGATGGAGTTTTTCTTTTATTATTTCAGCAAATAGGGTTGTAAAAAATTTTTTTTGTTGTACTCTCCCATTCACTGTGCTGTAAGTTTACCCAACTATGACGACTTCCGCTACTGAGAAACCCGGAAATGGGTCCATGGTGGAAAAACACAAAAAGATGTGTTGTATGTAACTTCATATCTCAAGACACCTCCTCCTCCCCATTTCTGCTTGTTGTCAAAGCGCTGTCAAAACTGACAGTTGGAGGGGTGTGGTTAAGGATGTTATCCACGCCCAATACCTCAGACAGATGTAATCTGAGAATTTAACTGAGAACAAACAGGAAGTGCATTTTCAGATTTCAATTTTAGATTACAAGGGCAAACGATTTATTTTCTTAATGACACGCACAGATGAATTGTTCACCACAAAACTAGCAATGTGAGCTAACAAAATCATCACAGTTCATTTTGATTTCATGTGTACTTTAATGAATAAAAACCTCAATAAATGAATGTAATTCCTACAAACCCAGTACTTTGAATTATACATACTTTTATTTATATTATAATTTATTACATTTATTATTACTATTGTTATATAATGATATCACTTTATTATATAAGTATACATTTATTCATTCATTCATTCATTCATTTTCTTTTCGGCTTAGTCCCTTTATTAATCTGGGGTCGCCACAGCGGAATGAACCGCCAACTTATCCAGCATATGTTTTACGCAGCGGATGCCCTTCCAGCCGCAACCCATCACTGGGAAACATCCATACACACTCATACACTACGGACAATTTAGCTCATTCAATTCACCTATACCGCATGTCTTTTGGACTTATGGGGGAAACCCGAGCACCCCGAGGAAACCCACGCCAACACGGGGAGAACATGCAAACTCCACACAGAAATGCCAACTGACCCAGCGAGGCTCGAACCAGCGACCTTCTTGCTGTGAGGCGATTGTGCTACCCACTGCACCACCGTGAGGCCAGTATACATTTAATATAATGCAATTATTGTTAAAAATTATTGTTATTACTACCATTCTTACTGTCATTATTACTATTATACAGTATTAGTATTATTAAAACAAATTATTACATAGTATTATAGTAGAAAAAATAAATAAAATTCTCACTCCAAAAATATTATGGTTCTAACAAAAAACTGAAAAGAAGTTGATATATAAACAGTTTGCGTTACATTTTGCAAGTCAATTTCACAAATAATTACAAAGAAACTATATATCCATCCATTTTCTGTTCGGTTTAGTCCCTTTATTAATCAGGGGTCGCCACAGCGGAATGAACCACCAACTTATCCAGCATATGTTTTACGCAGCAGATGCCCTTCCAGCCGCAACCCATCACTGGGAAAAAAAAACTATATATGAACTATATAAATACACCGAATTATTAAGCGTAGCATTCTTTTGTAGAACAGATAAAATGGCATTTTCTTGTAAAACATACTCTAGTAATATTTGTTGTATTTACGGTCTTTTTTGCAGTGTAGCGCAAATAAACAATAAATAACACACTAAATTAAACAGTATTCTGAAGGAAAAGCACTACAATTGCATTCTTTTGTAAAACATACTGCAGTAATATTTGTTGTTATTAAAGTCTGCATGAACCGGAAGCTGTAACCGTTTTTTGTTTTGTTTTTTTGTATTGTGATGTAGTTCCTAGAGAAGGGGTGCCCAAATTTGGTCCTGAAGGGCCGGTGTCCTGCATAGTTTAGCTCCAACTTCCTTCAACACACCTGCCTGGAAGTTTCAAGTATACCTAGAAAGAGCTTGATTAGCTGGTTCAGTTGTGTCTAATTGGGGTTGGAACTAAAATATGCAGGACACCGGCCCTCCAGCACCGAGTTTGGGCACCCCTGTCCTAGAGAAATGGAATATTAAATGAGAAAACAGTGGGCGCGGCTTGCTTTTTTCTACTGCGAGCTGATTGGATGTAGTAAAGTAGGCATTTCATTCAGAAATATCGGGAAATGGGTTTTAGAAGAGTTATTAAAACCTAACAGACTCCTCCTCCTCACCATTTCTGTTTGTTGTCAAAACTGACAGCTGGAGGGACGTGGTTAAGTATGTTAGCCACGCCCCAATACCTCAGACAGACCTAATCCAAAGACTGTAGAATACTCAAAGACATGTCACTCGTATAGTTTTGAATGGGGAAAAGTATAATGGTCAATATGGCAAATGAAGCCCCGCCTACTAGTACAGGAGCCAATCATCGATCGCTATAGACTGACGTTTATCCGGGGAGAAGCTCGGACTAGACGTGTGCTTTTATGACAGGTTTTGTGGTCAACAAACACACTGGAATCTCAGCTAATACTTGATTCACAGGCATCAGAAATATATCCACATAAAGCTTGAAATCTGTGCTTTTAAATGAACCAAGTGCACTTGAAAACAAAAGTTATTTTGGTTTTGTAATCTGTATGAAACGAACTCGAGGTACAGTCCGTCCTGTCAAACGCACATCACATGACAGCAACTACTCAAATGCCCACAAATTAGTAGACAAAGAGTCGCTGTCGTTTCTGGAGGAGATTCGCCATCAAGACCAAGTTGAGATTTTGTTTGATTCGAACGTTTAGAAATGAAACTTATGAGACAGTTGTGGTTTAATTTTATTGGTGATTCCAAATATGTAATGTAATCGTAAGCTTGGCAAACAGTTTTGGAGAATTTGATGTTTCCACATTCAGACAGAATGCCCGAGCATACAGACCGAGAGGTATTTCAAAGATGGCCGCCGAGTGAAATGACTTGCCCTAAAGGGACTTTGCCTAATCTGAGGATTTAACTGAAAACAAACAGGAAGTGCATTTTCAGATTTTAATTAAAGATTACAAGGACAAACAATAGTTTTTTTCTTAATGACATGCACAGATGAATTGTTCACCGCAAAGCTAGCAATGTAAGCTAACAAAATCAGTATGGTTAGTTTTGATTTCATGTGTACTTTAAAATATGTTTGACAGTGTAGTACCAAACCAAAACAACACAATCATAATAACACTCTTGTATTTTTGTAAATTCCACACAGTGTGTATTACTAGAGATCCGAGCCACTTTACGTTCATCCTCTCTGCTTACAGTTGTTTACAGTGGGTCATTTGTGTTTGTTTCGTTGCTACGGTGACCAGTTGTTGCGGATGTTATGAGCTGATCATAACAGAAGCTCGAGCACCAGTTGCTGAGTTTTTTTTCTGATTGCTTCGTTACAAGATTAAACCACATATTTTAGAAATAGCTTGTGACTCAGACTCGGCTGGGACAAACGCCAGAGTAAAATGTCTGCCCTGTGAATCACTGATAAAGAACGTCAGGGCTAAATATTTGTGCTGGAATGATATGCTGAAGCACTTTAAGCCAGACTACTGAAACTATGGGTTGAATTGAAGAAGTACAAATGCTGTAAAGACTGTAGGAAGGCGAATATGATCAAGTTCATTGCGCAACATTTGAAGTGAAAAATAATAATCTAATCTTAGTTCCATTCATGTTAAACAGTGCAGATTTCAAGAAAAGTTCATTTTTACTAAGAAAGTGATATTTTGGAAGCTTTATGCATATAATTCATATTAATACTTGTTTTTAAATTACATTTTTGTTTTACAAGTCCTGTATTAAGATGATAGGTTTTATTATCATTACAAATCTGTCATCTTATGTTAATTATAATGCTCACTGGTGGTTATTCTAAATTCATTCATTGGTTATTAACATTACCAATGTTATTAACATGGTTAATGGTTATTAACATTTATTATATCGTATATGGTATTAACTTCCAATTTATTCTGTTTCATGCATGATATTTAATCTTTCTTTATAGCTATTGCAAAATCGGATAATCTTTAATGCAATTTTTAAATAATTATGGTGTTTTTCTGCTTATTATAATGTTTTTTTTACTGGAAACATTGTCTTTTTTCCACTTTAAACATTTTCATTACTTGATTTTAATTTCACTTTTGTTATGAATTATTTTTTGTAAATTTGTAAAACAATAATTCATGTTAAAATCGCTACACAAATAGGCCTGCCACGATATCTATTTTTGTTGTACGATATATTGCACCAAAATATATTACGTTTAACGATATTATTGTCATTTTAAGACCATTTAATGCCACTTATTATAAAATGCCAGAATGACAATATAATACCATCACAATGCAAGTACACTCTTCCAAAGAACACATCATATTGTATTCTTAAGGATATTTAATTTATTTATAGTCATTTTAACAGTTTAATAATTAGGCATTGGAATCAAGATGTGAAAACGCATATCCTAAATAAATAATAATAAATGTTAACAAAAAAGTGCAAGGTAAAATTAACCGAGGCTGCGATACCTGCTACCAGATCTGTTTTCAGTTGTCAGACACCTACATGAAAATATACTGTAGTAATTTATAGTAAATACTATAGTGTTTTCTTAACCATACTGACTCTGACATCTCCAATAAAGATAGAAATGTTGCACAATCAGCTAAAATGTTGCTAGAATTGGTTTTTATATATGGGCGATATATATTACATCACCAAAAATGATTGAGGTCATGTCCATGTGTTTTGCGAGAAGTCCATATATTGATTATTGTGACAGGCCTATATACAAATAAACTTTAATAATAATAATAATAATAATAATAATAATTTTATAATCATTTCAGAAATATTTTTGTTAATCATTGCAATGTTTTTAATTGTAAAGCACTTGAAGTTGAATTTTTTTTGTTGCACGAAACGCTAAAAGTGTAAAAGAACATTAAAAATTTAATTTCTTGGGAAAACATCCACCACATCTGATCCAGTAATTAAAAGGCAAGGACCATATGTTGGTTGCACCAGTGTGTGGTTGAGAATGCATGTGTAATAATAGCATATGAGGCTTTTGTTCAGCAGGCGTGTGGAGTGAAACACACACAACCACACACACAGCTGTCATGACACGAGGGACAGATGCAAACTAATGGATCAGGAAAAATAGGCTGATTTTACATCAATCGACTGCTAAATTACCTTGTTTAGCCATTCAACCTTCTCCACATCTGGAAAGTTGACCTGAAATTATACAGAAAACACTGTTACTGACTTTTAAAAGCAAAGACTGTCTATGCTTATGAGCTTTAAAATGTCTAATCGACAAACCTCAAGAGAGGATGTGGTTATAAAGAAGAAGAAAAACACAACACATGCTAAATAAATGAATAGATAAATCTATCACCTATGTTTTTCCTCCATTTCTTTCTTAAAATATAATAATAAAAATACAATACATAACAATATAATATTAATATTTGTAGTATATATTGGTAAAAAATATATCTTTATTTAATAGTTTTTATTTTATATTATTTATTTAATATATTGAACGCATTTTTCCAATCAGTCACATGCATATCTAATTCGGCCACATGACAGCCATGAGACATAACCAAATATAGAATAAACTCATTTATGGATGCATGTACTGTGTGTGCACTTGGGGAAAAGATGACAAAGCAGCAATGTGTTCAGTATGATTTGGACGAAGGGATATTTTGCCAAGTATGCAGTAGCTAGTATGCAGTGCACCACCCATACAGCGCCACCATCATGTCAAAATATGCCCTCTAAATCTAACCGTATCCATCTGCATACCACTCCTACCCTTCGGAAGCACTGGGGAATCGAATTCATTTAGCGAATCGATTCGTTCGAGCGGATTGGTTCAACAGACGATTCACTGTGACGGATTCTTTTGAAGTCATACTGGAAACCTGTAACCATTGACTTACATTTGATTTTCCAACTATGGACGTCAGTGGTTACAGGTTTCTAACATTTTTCAAAATATCTTCTTTTGTGCTCAGCAGAGAAAGGAAACTCGTAAAGGTTTGGAACTAGTTGAGAGCGATAAATCTTTATTTTTAGGCCAACTATCCTTTTAATATATTTGTTAAACGGAACTGTTTTGTCATGTTGTCGATTGAGTTTGTTAAAATATCGTGTTTTACTGTTATTAGATTACTGCTTTCATATTATTAATTTACGTGCTGCAAGGCGATTCAAAACGCCTGCGAATCTGATTCATTCAAATGAACCGATTCATAAGAACAAATCGCTCGTGATTGGGATATTAACACTTTTTTAGCTATTCCTGTTCGAAACAATAAAAAATGTGCGTTACCTCAAAACAGGCTAATGTTTACTTTTATTATGAATCAGAATTAATTAATGTATATGTTATTTATTATAAATAGTGGAGTATTTTATCCACAGATAACAAAAGACAGACTTTTGTGCATTCTTACCCAAGAAGGCAGGTCTCTTTTACTTCTAAATGATTTGGAGGACACATATTCCTGCTCGTCGTTTACTAGCTGTACGGCAGACCTCAGTCTCGCCTCCTTCGCCTCACGCGTGTGTTTCCATCCTGCGTAAACCATCATCCCAAACACCACCAAACTGGTGCTCATCCGATAGTAACCCGCCAGGTACACTGGCAACAAGGCGGTGAGACATTTGCCAAAAGTCCACAAGATTGCCTTGGCGTCAAATAATTTGGTTTTCGGGACGTCCATTTCTCCAGACGAACTGTCCTGCGCTGGTTCGACAATCTTCTGCGAGTCATTTTTCGCCTCTGAATCTACGTGCGACATTGTAGTTTTTTTGTGTTGTACGCAAATGTTCCCAAAGTCGAGTCGATAACAAACCGCAGCGATTTGCAACTCAAATTCCGCATAAACGCCGTAGAGTCTGATTCTCGCTCTGTGTTTGGACTCCACTGAGGATCTGCAGATGACTCGGATCTGCTTGATCACTGCAGATCAATAAGTCAAGCACGAGAAAGCAGAAAAGCCCACCTCAACGCTTCTGCCCTTCTGGCATGACGCTGTTTTTCCTTTTTGCAGTGTGCGTGTGTGTGTGTGTGTGTGTGTTGTGGCCTGCACCGTTATGCTGGCATATCCACGCCCACACTAAACGACGCAGTTGCACATATAGGGGGAAACTTTGTTGAAACTGCAGAAGACAACTTGTTCTTTTAAAGCTTTAAGCTTCGCACATGAAAAAAAACACTATAGTAAATTTATACTAGGCGACGCAGTGGCGCAGTGGGTAGCACGTTCGCCTCACAGCAAGAAGGTCACTGGTTCGAGCCTCGGCTGGGTCAGTTGGCATTTCTGTGTGGAGTTTGCATGTTCTCCCCGTGTTCGCGTGGGTTTCCTCCGGGCGCTCCGGTTTCCCCCACAAGTCCAAAGACATGCGGTATAGGTGAATTGGGTAAGCTAAAATTGTCCGTAGTGTATGTGTGTGAGAATGAGTGTGTATGGGTGTTTCCCAGTGATGGGTTGCAGCTGGAAGGGCATCCGCTGCGTAAAACATATGCTGGATAAGTTGGCGGTTCATCCTGCTGTGGCGACCCCAGATTAATAAAGGGACTAAGCCGAAAAGAAAATGAATGAATGAATTAAATTTATACTATAGTATAAAATACTACTAAATACACTATTAAAGTGTATTTAGTAGTATACACTATAAATACACTATAGTATTTAGTACTACTAAATACTATAGTATAGGCTAATTTATAGTAAACAGTCAGTGTTTCGACATTTAGTATAGCAGTGTGCATTGTGTATTGGTGTACTGCATTCACAAAAACTCAATGAAACCTACAGCACACTGAACTATAGTCATACGGTTTCAACATTTCTAGAAATCTCAATTTACATCAATAAAACAGACTAAAGTATTAAGCTAAACATTGTATAATTAAAAACATTTAGTTGAAACCTGATTAAAATAAGGTAAACTACCAAAAGGATTTTGTTACTTTTACACTAGCTGATAAACTAATAAATACTGCAGTACACTTGTTTTTACTACAGTAAACTGTTGTGTACTGCAGTGTAATATACCCTATAGACCATTTCAATGTGGCGATGTCACTGGCCCATGAAAATTTCCTGCTTGTTGTCAAACCATTTCATAACTGTAACAAGAGGCAATTCAATAATAACTTTGCGTTAAAACAGCTGCCATAGGATTATTTATCAACATTTGGACTTTTTTGGATTCTCAGAAGCTGTGGAAATGAAAAATGTAAAACAGGAAGTATGTTAGGACCATTGTTTTTGTTTACATCCCTCAAAATGGTCTATAGTTGTAGAAAACTATAGTTATAGTGGCTAACTTGTTTATATAAATATATATGGAATCGCCACAGCAGATTATTTCTAGTAAAAACTCTTTAGTATTTATAGGCCAACTATTGTCATGATAAATTTAATTATTCATTCATTTTCTTTTCGGCTTAGTCCCTTTATTAATCAGGGGTCGCCACAGTGGAATGAACTGCCAACTTATCCAGCGTATGTTTTATGGATGCCCTTCCAGCCGCAACCCAGCACTGGGAAACACCCATACACACATACACTACGGCCAATTTAGCTTATTTAATTCACCTATACCGCATGTTTTTGGACTGTGGGGGAGAGCGGAGCACCCGGTGGAAACCCACGCCAACACGGGGAGAACATGCAAACTCCACACAGAAATGCCAACTGACCCAGCTGGGGCTCAAACCAACGACCTTCTTGCTGTGAGGCGACAGCGCTACCCACTGCGCCACCATGTCGCCATAAATTCAGTTATCACTACAAAATTGGTATGAAGTAATAATTGAATTTATCACACTACAGTATTTCTTCATATGGGTTTGCCCTGGCTGTTATCATTCCTGACTGGACATTAGTTTAAAATACATCAGATGCATTTGTGACTAGTCAACAAAGAAGTTACCCAAGAAAGTACTGGGTAAAATAAGGTAACTGGTTGGGTTTAAGGGATAATAACTATATCATAACATATCCACGCCCACAATAAACGATGCAGTTGCACAAATAGGGGGAAACTTTGTTGAAAGCCGCAGAAGAAAACTTGTTCTTTTAAAGCTTTAAGCTTCGCTCATGAAAAAATACTATAGTAATTTATAGTAAATAGTCAGTGTTTTTCAACTATATTATAACGGTGTGTATTGTATACTGTATAGCATTCACAAAACTGATTTATGAAACCTACAGCACACTGCAGTGTTAACTAGAGTAATACTGTTAAAAACAATTCTTGCTGCCTAAATTTGTTTTAGGTATATCAAATGAACATTTCTGGTCATCTCAATTTACATCAATCAAATTAAGCTGAATTTTGCATAATTAAAAACAGTTAGATGAAACCTGATTAACTTATTAAGATAAGTTAAACAAAAACATTGTGACTGTCATTTTTTCAGTAGCTGATAAACTAATAAATACTGTAGTATACTTGTTTTTATTACAGTAAACTGGTGTATTGCCATATAATAATCTATAGTTATCCTATATAGGGGGAAACTTTGCTGAAATCTGCAGAAGACAAGTTGTTCTTTTAAAGCTTTTAGTGCATGAAAAAATACGGTACCACTTTACAATAAGGTTACAATAACATTAGTTAATGTTAGCTAATGCATTTACTAACATGAACAAACAATACATTACAGTATTTGCTCAAGTTAGTTAACATTAATGAAAATACAGTTGTTCATTATTAGTTCATGTTAACTCATGGTGGATTAACTAATGTTAACAAATGTGGATTTGGATGTTTAAGAATGCATTAGTAAATGTTGAACTATGATTAATAAACACTGTACAAGTATTGTTCATAATTAGTTCATGTTAGTAAAAATACATTAACTAATGAAACCTACCTTTCATACAAGTTATAATTTAATGTGAATATATCTAGGATCACATTTAATTATTTACTGAAATCCTAAAGTAATGCTAAGGAAATTCCCTCTGTGAAACTTTCTGAATGCAGTCACACAATAATTTGACTGCATTTTAACTTTATCTAGCCAAAACTAAAAAATAATGCATAGTGGACTTGATAATTCACCTCCATAATGTAAAATATTGGCAATACAGCGTTGACATAATTCACATCATAGCGTAATTTTGACTTTTTTTGACAAGAGATTCAAATGAATGCTAAACTAAGAATAAAATAAGAAACAGAAAACTAAAATACAAAATCAGAGTTTACCTAATACAGTGTTTAAATAATCAGAAAATATTTAACAACAAAAAATACTTTTAATTAAGTCTTAAATGTGGCGACGCGGTGGCTCAGTGGTTAGCACTGTCGCCTCACAGTAAGAAGGTCGCTGGTTCGAGTCCCGGCTGAGCCAGTTGGCATTTCTGTGTGGAGTTTGCATGTTCTCCCCGTGTTGGCGTGGGTTTGCTCCGGTTTCCCCCACAGTCCAAAGACATGTGCTATAGGTGAATTGAATAAGCTAAATTGGCCGAAGTGCATGTGTGTGTGTGAATGAGTGTGTACGGGTGTTTCCCAGTACTGGGTTGCAGCTGGAAGGGCATCCGCTGTGTAAAACATATGCTGGATGAGTTGCCGGTTCATTCCGCTGTGGTGACCCCTGATGAATAAAGGGACTAAACCGAAGGAAAATGAATGAACGAAGTCTTAAATGTCAAGTCTGTGAAAACATATTTGTATCTATTTTTTTTAATTAAATCACAACTAGCTATAATTTTCTTATTTTAACCAGACATTTTATGGAGAGCATGACCATAATCCAGTTTTGAATTAGTCAAAGTCCAAATTGAATCAAAGAAATAAATAAATAACTAAATAAATAATGAAACAGGCTTCTAATTTATCTAAAACCATGTTATTAAAATTAAGTTAAAATAAAGTACTTTTTTCTTTTACTTTAAAATAGAGTAATTAAGTTTTGCAAGCAATTTCTTCCTTTTTTGGGGGGCAAATTTAGGCTTAAATTCATCCAGACCTAATAAGCTCCAATTTCCTAAATTCCTTTTATCTTTTACAAGAAATGTCAACTTATTAACTAGTCACAGTCACGATCAGCCATTTTCTAATATCTATTTCACTTATCTCAAGCACCATACACTACCTGAAAAAAGTCTTGTCATCGATCCCAGTTGTAAGAGCAACAAATAATAACTTGACTTCTAGTTGATCATTTGAAAAAGTGGCAGAAGGTAGATTTTTCCCATGAATCATCTGTTTCCCATCTCAATCATCACAAATACTGCAGAAGACCTATTGGAACCCACATGGACTCAAGATTCTCACAGAAATCAGTCAAGTTTGGTGAAGGAAAAATCATGGTTTGGGGTTACATTCAATATGGGGGTGTGCGAGAGATCTGCAGAGCGGATGGCAACATCAACAGTCTGAGGTGTCAAGACATTTGTGCTGCCCATTACATTACAAACCACAGGAGAGGGCAAATTCTTCAGCAGGATAGCGCTCCTGCTCATACTTCAGCCTCCATATCAAAGTTCCTGAAAGCAAAGAAGGTCAAGGTGCTCCAGGATTGGCCAGCCCAGTCACCAGACATGAACATTATTAAGCATGTCTGGGGTAAGATGGAGGAGGAGGCATTGAAGATGAATCCAAATAATCTTAATGAACTCTGGAACCCCGCTTGAACGCTTTCTTTGCCATTCCAGATGACTTCATTAATGTTATTTGAGTTATTGCAAAGATGTATGGATGCAGTCATCCAAGCTCATGTGGGTCATACATAATATTAATTCTTTTCCACTGCACCATGACTTTATATTCTATACTGGACATTATTTCTGTTAAGTGACAAGACTTTAGTCTATGTAAAATCAGACCTTACTGTCCTAATTAATTAAAAATCAAGGCATGATCATATTATATTTTGGTAAAATAAGCATAATCTAGAGGCCTTTGCCTTTCCTATAAGCCACTTCTGATACCAAATGATCAACTAGAAGTCAAGTTATTATTTGTTGTTCCTAAAACTTGGATAGGCGACAAGACTTTTGTCAGGTAGTGTATAACTACTTTACAGATATTATGCTACTTTGTAAAACAAGACCTCAACTTTTAATGAAATTTGACTAATCAAAATTCGGCAATTCTTTCAATGTAATAAAAGATAGTAAAAGTACCTGCCAGAGTAGATTCTCTCATACCAGAAGACCGCCTGCAGCTTTCCTTGCAGTTTATTACATTTCTAATATCCTTCAGTAGACACTATGTAGTGTTCTCAGTCCAGAGTATCCAGAGTTGTGCTCATGACCTGCAGACCTAAAGCTGGTGGTTTATCAGATTAAACAAGACTGAAAACAGGCCAAATCAAACAACTCGGAAACAGCTAACAAAGCCCTTTGCATTATGAATCTACAAATGAATCAGTCTAGATTCCAAACCCTTATTTACTAGCTTAAAAATGATAAATGCATGTATAAATAAACAAAAATAAATGAATGAGAATTTATGATTTCACATGAATTAGCCACTAATTCAACAAAGTGTGAAACAGCTACAAATAGGGCTGTGCAATATGATGATATGTATACTGTATAGACAAAATAAGACAAATTATGGTCTCAGAAAATACATTGTTTACGGCAATACTTTTTCATAATTTATATGAGCGCAATATTACATGCAATTACGGGGATATTTACATTTTGCACTTTCATTCATTCATTCATTCTCCTTCGGCTTAGTCCCTTTATTCATCAGGGGTCGCCACAGCGGAATGAACCGCCAACTTATCCAGCATAAGTTTTACACAGCGGATGCCCTTCCAGCTGCAACCCAGTACTGGGAAACACCCATACACTCTCACATTCACACACATACACTATGGACAATATAGTTTATTCAATTCACCTATACCGCATGTCTTTGGACTGTGGGGGAAACCGGAGCACCCGGAGGAAACCCACGCCAATACGGAGAGAACATGCAAACTCAAAGCCAACAGTGCTAACCACTAAGCCACCATGTCGCCCCCATTTTGCATTTTATTTAGCGATATATATATTGTTTTTATGTTGGACCTGTAAACATTAGTTTTTGAAAAGTGTTTATTAATATTTATTACATATTTCTACATTTTTAATCAAACATTTGCCCTGAAGTTTTAAATAAAGAAATATGATCAAATGAGTAGATTTCTGAGTATATACTTCACTTACTCTCACTTACTCCCAGGGCCGTTTATATCGAAGTTGATATTTAGCCGCACCATGTTGGTGTTTTGTAACATAAAATTTTTATGAGGTGGGTCGTTAGCCCAACGCTCAACCCCCAAACTGGAAGACCAGGACATACACACATACACTACGGACAATTTAGCTTACCCAATTCACCTACAGCGCATGGACTTTGGACTTGTGGGGGAAACTGGAGCACCCGGAGGGAACCCACGCCAACACGGGGAGAACATTCAAATTCCACACAGAAATGCCAACTGACCCAGCCGAGGCTTGAACCAGGGATCTTCTTGCTGTGAGGCGACAGCGCTACCCACTGCGCCACCATGTCACCCTGAGTATATACTTTAAAATTCAAAACATAGTTCTTTACATGTTATATATATATATATATATCAATTAGTTTATTTATATATATATATAAATAAACTAATTGATTGAATTTACATAAATGGTACTATATCGTGGTATACATTATTATCATAAGATGACTTACATTGTGATATACTGTAGAAACAAATAAATAAAAAATAATAATAATAATTAAAAAAATTGTGGCGCCACAAAATACATTATATGAGCGCAAATATTACACGCTATTACGGGGATATTTACAGTTTGTATTTTATTTAGCGATATTTTTAATTTTTATGCTGGACCTTTAAATATTAGTTTTTGGAAAGGTTTTATATTTTATTTTTATTTTATATTTCCACATTTTTAATCAAACATTTGCCCTGAAGCTTTATATAAAGTAAGAAATATGATCACATTTCTGAGTATATACCGACACGGTGGCTCAGTGGTTAGCACTGTCGCCTCACAGCAAGAAGTTAGTTGGTTCAAGTCCTGACTGGGTCAGTTGGCATTTCTGTGTGGAGTTTGCATGTTCTCCCCGTGTTGGTGTGGGTTTCCTCCGGGTGCTCCGGTTTCCCCCACAGTCCAAAGACATGAGCTATAGGTGAATTGAATACCTACCAGTACTGGGTTAACATATGCTGGATAAGTTGGCGGTTCATTCCGCTGTGGCGACCCCTGATGAATAAAGGGACTAAGCCGAAGGAAAATGAATGAATGAATGTGGCCAATATATACAAACTATCAATTGATTGAATGTACATAAATGGTATTTATAGTGATATATATATCGTTATGATATGAGATGAGATTTTTGTCAGATCGCCCAGCCTTACAGCTACAAACAAATGATGTACTTCCTATAAAACATCTGCTCAGTTTAAAGTGAAAAACTTAATTAAAAAAAACAAGTAGGAATTCAACTATATAAACTAAAGTATTTAAGATCCTGTTGAACTCAAATCTGTTTAGGTGATCTGATTGTTTTTTTTGAGAAAAGAGAAAGTGATCAAAGGAAAAACAGAATATTTGGTTTGATAAGAAATATATATTTGTTTCCATCAACATTTCAGAATGATACTCACCCAAGATGAAGAAAACATGACCTGCATTCTGACAGACAAAATGTATCTATTCAGTTTCCCAAAGAAAGAAATACAACACATTTTATGCCTTTTCTGTTTTGTTTTGACGTAAAACGTGACTGGAATTAAAGGGATAGTTCATCCAAAAGTTAAAACTCTATAATTTACTCTCCCTTTATTTGTTCCAAACCGGTTTGATTTACTTTTTGATCATGCCTTGAACACACACACAAAGATATTTTGAAGAAAGCTGGAAACCTGTAATCATTGACTTACATAGTATTTGTTTTTTTGACTACAATGTAAAAAATGCTCCACATAATTCCTTCATGCTGTCCCAACACAAATTGATTGAAGTAACCTAACATATTTAAGTGGATTGAACATAAAACAATTAAGTTGACCCAACATAATCCCACAAATTGTGTTGTTTCAGCTCATTTTAAATAAGTAGTTTGAACAAGAGGCAAAAATAAGTTGTTTGAGTGCACTGAAAAAAAATAATTCATTGGATTTACTAAATTGTTTTAAGTTAAGTGTTTGCAAACAATTTATTTGGGCTGAATTTAAACAAACAAATTAAATTTAGTAATGTTCAACTTAATTTGTTTGTTTAAACTCAGCCCATATAAATTGTTTGCAACAATCATCTTTTTCAGTGTATCGAAGTCAGTGGATACAGCTTTCTTTAAAATATTAGAAACTCATAAAGGTTTATAACCACTTGAGGCTAAGTAATAGTGAAAAAAATCTAATATTTGGGTGAACTAGCCCTTTAATATTGTGTTTAACTTATCTGATTCATTATTTCTGTGCAAAAGACTAATAATCAGCTCAGACACATGAAAAAATTAACTAAAACAAACCACTAACGAGTAAACTCACAATCCTTCTGTAGTGATTAGCATATTAGTTACATCACTCAAATGTCTCTTAAAGGCAATCATCCGCTAAAGCATGGCAAGAAAAAACTGAAATATATTCCATAAGTTCATAAAAGAAAATCCTACTGTACACAGAAATCTGTACGCATGTTCAGTCAAAACAGATCCTGAGAAGGTTAAATTCTCAGTAACGAGAAAAGACTACAGGAAAGTTCAGCCTGATTGAGTGTTTTTTTTAATATATTGCTGACGTCATCTGCCCACGCTAATGAGGCAAGGTTGTGATCCTCATACTCTGACTAGCGATGGGATACGTTACCATTGGCGTGGTTGCATGGCTCATGGTGATGCCCGGTAACGGTTGTGCCATGGACACAGCAACCGGCGCCACGGAAACTGCAACTGGAGCCATTGAAACGGGTGGTGCCATTCCCTGGGCGATAGTCTGGGCGAGGGCGGCGGAGATGGGGTCGGGGTTGAGATGCGGAGGCGGTGCTGTAGGTGGTGCTGCGTTTGCTGGAGGAGCCGTCGGCGCACCGGACGGCGCCACCAGATCTTGTTGAGTGACGGGACGGGGCTGCAGACCTGCACTGCTCAGGGTGGTGTGCGTCTGGGCAATGCCGTGGTTGTAGGAGCTCACAGAGCCCACAGGGGGCACCAGACTCTGCTCAGACGGAGCAGGGGTGGAGGACAGAGTCATCACTTTAGCCTGGCTACGAAACTGAGCGTTCTGCTCCAGAAGCACCTCGTTGGTGGCTATGAGATTGGAGACCTTGAGGAAAAGAGGAAACGTGTGAGTTTGACTTGGAGCTTCACTCTGAAGACAATCTGTTGCATTTAAATTTAATGATTTTGTTACTGATCTTAACATCAGTTGTAGAATTTAGAGGTGATGTTGCGTTGGTGTTTGCAAGACTTTTAATCATGGTTCAAGAAAAAACGTTAAATTCCTGCTGAATTTCCATGAAAAACAGGCAGAGGTTGTGTTGAGCAGATGTGTAATATTGTGTATATTTGCACAGCAATTGCCACAAATTCACAGCAAAATCAGTCATTTTAGACAAAATCTAGGAGCGACTGGTTGAGCGTTGAGCGGACAAAAAGCAGCCACATGCAGTATTTGAACAGGTACAGCCTGGTGACTGCATTTGATTTCTGGATTGAAACATCCAGAACAATCATAATAACAAAAACACTTGAAACAGGGTCTAGTTACTTCTTCCATGGTTTTTCAAGAGAACCTGCATGTCCATCTGCTTGGTCTCAGAGATGCATGTTACAATGCCTGACGTGCTTGTACTAGTGGCAAGCACAAAAACATAATTTTTGTATTAAATCATTAAGCATTTATATATGCAGATTTGTGATATTTCAATACATTGTGCAGCCCTTTATACATAGGAATATACTAAAAACATCCATTTCCACCTAACATTTGAGTGCTGTTGATCTCGCACTTAAAACACTGCTGACTGGCCATTGTGTTCACATTATTCACAAATGTGACTGTGACTGGCCTTAAAGGTCATCGGTTTACTACTGTTCCCCAGATACACTGGCACTTTGAGCATTTCAAAGCTGCGTCAATTAGTCGATCTATCAGTGGATTGCTCATATGTCAGCTCACAGACAGATCAGCTGATTGACGCATATTTGAAACGCTCCAGTGTCTGTGTATCTGTGTTTTTGACAACCCTACTACAAAAAGTCTGTTTATTAAAAAAAAAGTCATGGTCTAGAAGCAATCTTTTCACCTGTTTCTTCAGCTCCTCCACTCTCTTCCTCAGCAGGGCGTTCTCCTCCTCCAGTAAGCGATACTCTACGGGTCGGGTCGGCAGTGTGGCCTGAAGCCCCAGATCATAATGTCCACCGCTGGTCCCGTCAGCCAGCCGCAGCCCCTCCAAACGCCGTCTCTTCAGCTGCAGGACAGTGTGGTCCACAGGGGCTTCCACGGGCCCCGCTTCAAAAATGCCATTCTCAAACAAAGGGTCGTAGACGGAGCATGGGCCCCTGTCGTAGCGCCTGTGACCCGCTGTCCCCATTGACAAACAGCCGCTCAAGGAGCCTCCGCCGCCTCCTCCACCCGACAGAGCTTGCTCTCTGCATCCGCCCAGGTTGGGACATCCCATCCCAATATAGTTCCCAACACCACCACCAACAAGTCCGGACATACCTCCACAAGCACTGCCAACACCTCCTGCACCTCCACCCCCAGAGTTCACCATCCCGCTAACACCACCGGTGACTCCCATCATACATCCTACTCCAACCCGGGACGAGGCTTCATAGTCGTAGTCTTTCCTGACATGCCGAAACTTGCATTTATTCCCCCGCTGACACTCTCCTTTCAAATAATCCCTGCAAATAGGCACCTCTCCACGGCTAAATGGGAGATCGGTCGGAGACAGTCCCAATCCCGCCGCTACCTTTCCTCTGAGCCGGAGCGGAAGCTCTCCTGTTTTCTTATAATAGTCCTCATCTTCCTTTGACCCGTGAACGAATCTGCAATTGGGGCGCACGCACTCTTTATTCTGGTGATCGTGGCAGAAGATGAACTCGTTTTTCTGCACGCCCAAATCGGGAACTTCATTGAAGTCGGGATGGCGAAAGCGGCAGCGTTTGCCACGCTTGCACACATTGCGCAAAAAGTCCCGACAAACGCCATCTAGTCCCAAAGCGCTACCGGAGCTGTTGCCGTTTCCTAAAGCTCCACCTCCACCCATGGCTCCGGGACCTCCGTTACCCCCCGTGACGCCTGCTGAGCCGCCCACTGCTGTGGCTCTGCCCTCCCCGACCCCTGTCCCAGACCCGCCCTCGTCTCCGCTGCCACTCCCACCGCCACCTGACAGGTAGGCACTATCCCGGTCAGGCATGGCGCTCGGCCCGGCGGGAGGAGAACGCTGCGCTCATGTGGGTGACAGAGAGATGGAGGTCTACAAGTGTTCAGAGTTACAGTCAAAGGAGGAGGAGAAGCTCAGACTGTAGACGAGTGCAGATTACAGCTCCACTCGCACACCTGTGGACAGAACACAGACACAATTATAGATTATAATTTGTGTAAATGTTTATTAAAGGTCCCATGAAATTAAATATTTTTTTTGTTTTTTACATCTATTAGTTGATGTGCTCCAAAACAGTGACAAAATTTGTGTTTACTAAATGTAAAACCGATATAAACATCCAAAGCTTGCAGTTTGTCACTTCCACCTAAATGGATCAACGATTTTATTCATACTTCTGTTTCTCATCAAATGTTCTGACCAATCAAATGCTCTCTAGTATATGACATGCCCCGCCCCTTTAAGACGCTTCTTATTTGATGCGCTTGAGCTCAACCACTCTCAATGGCAGAGCTGTGCTAAAAACGAAATGCTATTAGGTGTTTTTTAAAGAGGGGGGGGGGTAGAGAAAAATTCAGTAAAGATTACGTCAAACATCGTAATAAAAAATGCACATTTCAAAGCACTTCAAGGGGCCTTTAATGAATTTAAAACATCTAGTGCATGCAATAATTAAAGCATCCAAACAATAAATAGGAAAAAAGCATTTACTGTTTGTAATCATATTTGATTTATTTTTTAGCTAAACAAATGCATGACTATCACATTTTACCATCATTGAAAAACGACAATTAATTATAACTTCTAAACTAAAAAATAACTTAGAAATATACAGAACATGAATCATCTGATGAAATATGTTTAAAAATCATGGTGCAACAATTATTAAACAAATTTAATAATTTCCCACAATCCTAATTCAAACCCGTTTACAAGATAATTGTAATCATTTACAATATAATAAAATGTATTGGTTAACACATTATTAATAAGGACAGCATATAAAGAGATTATGTTTTGTAGTTATGTGTTGGAGGCAAGGGTAACACGGTGGCTCAGTGGTTAGCAATGTCAGTTCATAGCAAGAAGGTCGCTGGTTTGAGTCCCGGCTGGGTCAGTTGGCATTTCTGTGTGGAGTTTGCATGTTCTCTCCATGTTGGCGTAGGTTTCCTCCGGGTGCTCCGGTTTCCCCCACAGTCCAAAGACATGCGCTATAGGTGAATTGAATAAACTAAATTGACCGTTGTGTATGTGTGTGAATAAGTGTGTATGGATGTTTCCCAGTACTGGGTTGAAGCTAAAAGGGCATCCGCTGTGTAAAACATATGCTGGATAAGTTGGCGGTTCATTCCACTGTGGCGACCCCTGATGAATAAAGGGACTAAGCCGAAGGAAAACAAATGAATGTTGGAAACAAATATGTTTTTGTTTTATTTTGCAAACTACTGATTACATTTGTTCCCAATTTAAAATAAAAAAGATAAAAAAGACTTTAATTTATGGCATTTTGTTTTACATAAAATTACAAAAAGGTGTCATGGTTTCAGATGTTTCAAATATTTATTATTAGACAGAATCTAAGTTTAAACTTTTAAGAAATCATTATGGGGCGTCACGGTGGCGCAGTGGGTAGCCTCACAGCAAGAAGGTCGCTGGTTCGAGCCCCAGCTGGGCCAGTTGGCATTTCTGTGGAGTTTGCATGTTCTCCCCGTGTTCACGTGGGTTTCCTCCGGGTGCTCCGGTTTCCCCCACAATCCAAAGACATGCGCTATAGGCGAATTGAATAAGCTAAATTGGCCGTAGTCTATGTGTGTGAATGAGTGTATGGGTGTTTCCCAGTGTTGGGTTGTGGCTGGAAGGGCATCCGCTGCGTAAAACATATGCTGGATAAGTTGGCGGTTCCTTCCGCTGTGGCGACCCCTGAGTAATTAAGGGACTAAGCCGAAAAGAAAATAAATACATGAAGAAATCATTACTTGGTGGAAAAACCCTGATGTTCATTCACAACAAATGAAATTTTGGATTGGATATTCTGAAAAAAGCTTTAAATGACTCCAAATAAGCTCAAAGTATACTAATTTGAAAATTGGAAGAAATATCAGCCTTTTATAGCACAAATAAGATATTAGCATTCAACTCAATTCCATACCTAACAATTGCAGTAAACCGAGAAAGACCGACAATCTTGAAGAGGTCCTTTTTTTTTCTTATAGCCAAATAAATATACAAAAGGACTTTGCTATAGCTGTGTGTACATATAATATCAATATATTACATAATTCTACATACTAATTCTAACAACTACGTTTTAATTAAATGTTTTTCTCCAATCGTACCTGATATATTAAACGTTTCTATCTTTATAAACAATCATTGTGACTGTTTGTTTACTAGTAAAGTGTTGTCATGTCAAGTCTGTAAGCGCCAAATACTTTAACAGCACATTGGTGTATAGACTCCATGTGAATGCACAACCGAGTGTTACCCGACAAGTAAAGCGACATTGTTGATTGCTTAATTTGCATGTTATTTATATTAATTTTGCAGTATTTCTCACAGCGCATGAAGTAACGTTAAAACACTCCGTCTACTTCCAGTCACAAAGGCCCGGATAAGGCGCGCGGACAAAACGCAAAGACATTAACGTAAATCATTACTAGTATCAACTTACCCACTGCACAAAACGGGTCGAAGCAACGAAATGGAATAAACTGTACAACATTACTAGGTAAACGAAGCATGTAATAACCGTGCGAGTGCTAACATTAGAACACAAGTTGCTCCATGAATTTTCGCTTGTTTTTCGAAGCGCTTCCGGTGCGGTAGTACACTGGGAAAATGAACGTCAAAATAAAAGTCCTCAAACCACAAGAAACGTGTAATGAAATAGATGTTGGTGTGACATGACATCTCCGTATTTTTCTATAATTATAGCTAAGAAAAAACGATATGTTGCAAAGGAAATGTAAAAAAATAATGTGTTATTTGTTTAGATGTGCTCTTATATAGACTCAGAAAATACATTAGAAAAATCTAGTATACTTAGAAACAGTCATGTCGTGTGTTTTCACTTGGTAAAAAAAATATATATATATATACACATATACACACACACACATATATACATATATATATATATATATATATGAATTAAATGATATCTTACTCTTAACACTAAATGTTTAACAAGCAAATCCTGAATGAAATAAAACCCTGTAAGGAGTAAAATCCTATCAAATAAAACCCATAACTTCCACAAAAATATATTGGAGCAACAAATTTCTGGACAGAATTAAGAGTTTGGGGTTAAAACTAATTTGCCAGTGATGTAATTCTCTAACTTTAATATACATAAACTACTACATAAGATTTCAACATTTAATTGATGTACAAGACCCAGTAAGTCACTACAGCATGATGGTTGTCAATAGTTTATTTTTACATTAATGAGAACATCAGACATCAATGTTCATTTCCAATAATCTTATAAAGATTCAGTTGTCGACCAGGAATGCAGTGGGCACAGAACCTGGAAGAAAAAGAAAAGAAAGTGGTTTTACATTAAGCAAAACAACACTGGTGAACAGATCAAAACAGATATCATAATATTAAGTATTAAACGACATGACCACTAGTGTATGACATGTTTTCTGAAATTAATAATATGCACTAATTTGCTTTAAATTAAAACATCTGATATGTAAATGCTACTGAAGTGAGATTTCTGGAAGTGCACTTATAATAAACGCCTTTGAATTGTAACAGAGCACTTAAAACATTTATTTTGTATGTTTTTTTAATCCATTAGACATATTGGGGAAGGAATATGGTTCAAAGGTAGTAAATGTTGCAGTGCAAACAATACGGCTTTGTTTGAATGCATTTTGTTTTTGTTTTAATCGAAACAATTAACATATTTGGGGACTAAGAGACGTCTATTGAATTGTATGTGCATATAAAGTGATGCATGCTAAATATTCCATACAGAGCTGATATGCATTTGAAGCTCCACTCACATGAACTTGCTGCTTTACTCTCCAGAAGGCCTGGCGCTTTCAAAGATTCCTGCCTCTCTCATGGCGTTAAACTCCTTTGTGGAATCGTACTGTGTGTAGAAGTCAGCATACGCCTTTTTCCTGGGATCTGATACTGCGAACTGCAGAAAGACACACACAAATTCTCAGATTTAGGGGAAAAAGAAAGTCATGTCCAGGATTAGAACTTAATGATCAAGTAATGGAAAGTGATCTTTATGACTAAGTTACACCACGATGAATGGTGCAAAGTCATAGATAAAAGTAGGACTGATTTATTGAAGGACTCATTCTTGTCCAAGTCTCCGGACTTAATATTTTAAGACCAGTTATTTCACTAAACTGCCAGTGCATTTCTGTTAGCATCATTACTTTGGATTTGAATATTTTTCTCTTTAAAATGCAAACACTGACACTTTTTAGGGTGTTTATTTTTGGTAATAGTGAAGTGTGGGTCAGAAATTAACAGATGAAATGTGTCAAAAAGTCACCAGAATTAACGCAAAAGTCCTCAAGACATAATATATGATTGCACAATAAATATAAACAAGATCAAGAAAAAAAGTGAAATATTTCAGAAATATCAAAAGAAATGAAGCCATTTTCTTCAATAAGAGCACGATTGTATGTGCAATAAACAAACAGTTAATATTAAGTAAGATGTTAGCCACAATTTTAAATCTATTTCTGCTCCATTTTAACAGAGAAAATAGATCCAAAGCAATTCACAGCAAATGTGTTGTGCGTTTTAACAAAACAGTGATTTATTAATTGAACAAATCAAATGCTTTAAAATCAGCCGAACCAACTGATTCAGATTACACTTGAATAGAAAAGTCAAATAAAAAATAATAAAACCTGCAAACAAATATTTAAACATATTAAAAATACATTTATGCAGTTGTAATGGTACAGATTTAGATGCAACCCCTGTACCACTTCTGCAGTTCAAGCATGAGTTTTGATATTAGTGATTTCACTTCATTTGTAGCAGCCCTGTATGGTTTATTCTTCTAATAACAATTCATTGTTTAAGATTTCCCAGGGCATGAATGTGGATCTTTTAGATGAAATCTTGATGTGATATTTCCCGTAGCTCAAATGACAAAGCATAGTGCTAGCAGTTGGGCTAAAGTTGGTTTTATATTAGCACATTCAGACTTTGACTTGGCCTGTCACAATAATCAATATATCGACTTATCGTGCAATACTTGGAGATGACCTCAATAATTTTTTGCCATTGCAATAAATATTTACAAATTCACAAATAAAGTTAAAGCCATTTTACCATGACATTTACATTATACCTCAATGGTGTCAAAGTTTATAGTTGGACATTTACCTAATAGGACATTTAATAGTATAAATAATAGGACATTTACCTTTTTAATATCAAATTATAGAATCTAAATAACCTTAAGAATGCTAAGTATTTATGGCTATTTGCATTATTATGCTGTTATATAATCATTATATAATCATCAGTGGCATAAAATGATCTCAAAATGACAATAATATTGCTTATCACAACAATTTCTGTGACAATATATCGCACAACAATAATTCCTTATCGTGACAGGCCTATCTTTGACCTTCCTATTGTTCCTAATATAATTTCAGAAAGGTATTCTTTGCAAATTTTAAATAGTGAAATCATATTAGCAGCCAATGACTATCAAAATACAACATCGTTCACAGTCAGTAAGATAGTGCTAATGTTGTTTTGAAGTCATACTTCCATGTGATTTCAGACAGAATATTCAAAATAGCATGATAAATAATATAGGGACCGTCCATTGAGACAAGCATGGTTATCAGCTTTTTAAAAAAAGTTTGTAACAAATATAATGTGTTGTGCTCATAACAGTACGTCACGATATTAATCTGTAATCTTAAATTACTCTTTACTATTGTATTGAACATCAACGTGCAAATAGAGTACCAACTTCACCTCAATGTGCTTTCAACACCTAGGTTGTGGGTTCAAGACAGAAGCCCAGAACTGATAAAAAGAGGTCCTTCAACGCAATGCTATTTTTTGGGGAGGATAAAAAGAGTCTGCCAAAAGCATGAATGTAAATGTAAACTGTAAATACAACTTTACTGACCTTGAAAGCGGCTGCGGCACAGAGGGAAAGAGCAAATGCAATGGGCAAATGAAACCTCAAGCGCTTGGCAAGGAGGCCCCTCATTGCTGGCTTTGCAAGTGACATTGTTGAACTCTGGAAAAGAGATTATATTCATTAAAATACATTTCAAACATTGGTGGTCAATTTGGCAACCCTGCACTGCATTAACACGTTATTAGAGCTACCTTTAGTAACTGCTACGTGCTATTCTGACCATCACAAATGGATGGATGTCTTATTGACTTTCAAGAGAACTACACATTGAGGTACTTCAGCTTTGTTCTACGACTAAAATAAGAAAAGCAGACAACAATATGCAACATTCAGATATATTAATATTAATCTTTTGTATACTGATGTGGGTCCCAGCTGAGGTCAAGTTCTACAATGCGCTTTTTTTTTTTTACACATTGCACACACATGATACAGCACAAGCAAAAACTACTTAACCTATTTTATTTATGATATTTTTAATTCATGTTAGTAGGTTAGTGCCTTCTGAGAAACACAAACGGCTAACGCTAGCCAAACGTCAAGACAAGCTGCACTTCAAAAGGAGGCACGTTTAGTTAAATTCCAATAATAAAAGTGCTACAACATTAAATAGAGAAAGTCTTATATTTTACACAAGATTAATCACAGTAGTTTTGATATAAAGGAGTATCAGCACGATATTTACCGTTCAATTCGCGACCTTCAGCGCGCACGTCCGGTGACTCAAAGAGGAAAACGTTTATGTGAGGCCCGACTACGGAAACAGACGAAGGACACACCAATATAAGGGATGGCGTTGCAGTTAAATTTCTGTTTTAAAAATAGTAAATATTTATATGATTTAATCCATTTGCATTAGTATTTCTAACCAATTTAGCATAAGCAATGGGAACATTTTAGTTTTAATCACTTTTTTGTATTAGTTATTTTATAATTATATTATTACTTTTTTACATTAATATCATTTTAATGTTCATTTATACTAACATTGCTAGTCTTCACAATAAAATAATGTATTATTACTTTTGTTAGTTATTGTTTTTATTATTAATTTAAATTTTTTTACACTTTTCTCCACAAATTTCCACGAACGCCCAAGCTTCTAAACCTATGGTATTAATATAATGAACGCTTCGGGTTTCAGCAACATCTGGCAACCAACGGCTTTCCGTAGAGGGAAGCTAACATTCGTTTAGGACTGGGTCAGTGTTGCCATGTCCACTCACTTATTACACGCAACTTTCCTTTGTTTTTTATCAGACAAGCTTACTTTCTTCTCTAACATGATCTGGCAACACTGTATTGGGTTACGATCATCCGTCCGGATCTTCAAATAGCAGCATCGGAGCTCGACAGCCGCTTCAGTCCCGAGAATTGAAACTGAAATTTAACACGGCGCGTTTCATTAGACACTCAGCCGGTAAAACGTGGTCCTCATCCCGACTAGCGTGTGTGTGTGTGGAAAGCAGAGAAGAGCATTTCTAGCATGTTCTAGGAGGAGGACGGACTGGTTATCAAGTGTAGTTCACTAGCTGGTTGTTAAATACAGCAACTGCTAACTTTAAACAGGCGATCACAAAAGCCCTTCCTTCAGCGTTTACTTTCCGGGTTTTTCCAACAACACAATTCTATAGGGTAACTTTTTGTTTCGTTTATACACGACCCATTTAATGACAGCGTTATGTTGACATTGTAACATTTTAAGTAAACAGCAGGTAATGTTTACAGTAACTTTGATCGTTACAGTGTTATCATGCCTCAGAAGCGGCGATCGCAGGCGTGGACGGAGCTCAAACAAGCCGGTAACGAGTGCTTCAAAGCGGGTCAGTATGGAGAAGCGGTGACCCTCTACTGCCAGGCCATCCAGCAGCTGGAGAAATCTGGTAAGAGATCTTTAGATATTACAAATATTGCTAGAGTGGCCATCATCCTTACAGTATTACCTCTTAAATATACATGTTTTTGTACATTTGATAGTACCATAGTATTCTAGCACTAGCACCTAGACTAAATGTCTCATTGTATTCATGTAACTAGCAGTATAATATAAACAACATAGTAAATTAATTTTAGTACTGTGTATTATCTCAGAGGTTTCAAACTGGGGCCCTGGGACATTGAGGTAAAGTTGGTTTTATATTCACACATTCTGACTTTCTCCTTAATAATATAATTCCAGAAAAGTATTTTTTGCAAATTCTTAATAATTAAATCATATTAGCAGCCAACGACTATCAATGTACAATTATCAATTGTTCATTGATAGTACGACAATTGTAAGACTTTGCATTTTATATTGAAATGCAATCTCTACATTTTAATCGATTTGTTTTCTTAAAACGAACTCACAACCTAGAATAATATATTATATATTTATATATATATATATATATATATATATATATAT
>CAIGQV010019356.1:3524611-3546461 GCA_903798115.1 Danio jaintianensis
ACGAGTCCAACACTCTAACCACCAGGCCACGACTGCCCCTTAACTAAACTGCAGGGCTGCGGCCCTCCAGGAATTGCACTAGAGTTTCATGCAAAATTCAGTTGTATGGCACTGCGAAAGGGGGCGGGATTAAACAAGATGATTAGACATTTTAAAAAAGCGAGCGATTAGTCCATATTTAAAATTTCTGTACAGAGAGGTCATGTTTTGATCTTCGATTGGTCTCATGCAGTCACGTGATGCGATTTCGCAGGTCAGAGTTCACCAAGCTTGAACTTTGCAACGCAGCAAACTGTGAAATTTGTCAGACGAGCTTGCGTTTCCAGTCTGTTGCATTCGCTTGCTTATGAATGGAAGTCTATGGGGCGAAAAGTGCAGTGTGACCGTGGCTTTAGTTTGTAAAAAAAAAAAAACATCTTAACTGATTTAAATTTTTTTACTGTAACTTTTGTTTGTACAAATCTTTCCCTGGTAGTCAACACCACATGATTAACCTTAACTTGTATTGAACCTAGAACACTCCCACAAATGCTTGTTTAAATATGCATTAATAAATGTACATCAATTTAAATACACTCACCGGCCACTTTATTAGGTACACCTGTCCAATTGCTCGTTAACACCAATTTCTAATCAGCCAATCACATGGCAGCAACTCAATCAAGAAGATCTGCTGCAGGTCAAACCGAGCATTAGAATGGGGAAGAAAGGTGATTTAAGTGACTTTGAACGTGGCATGGTTGTTGGTGCCTGACGGGCTGGTCTGAGTATTTCCGAAACTGGTGATCTACTGGAATTTTCATGCACAACCATCTCTAAGGTTTACAGAGAATGGTCCGAAAAAGAGAAAATATCCAGTGAGCGGCAGTTCTGTGGGCGCAAATGCCTTGTTGATGCCAGAGGTCAGAGGAGAATGGCCAGACTGGTTTGCAAGAAAGGCAACAGTAACTCAAATAACCACTCGTTACAACCGAGGTATGCAGAAAAGCATCTCTGAACGCACAACACGTCAAACCTTGAGGCAAATGGGCTACAGCAGCAGAAGACCACACCGGGTGCCACTCCTGTCAGCTAAGAACAGGAAACTGTGGCTACAATTCACACAGGCTCACTAAAATTGGACAATAGAAGATTGGAAAAACAACTGTAAAACGTAAAACTGTTCTGATGAGTCTCGATTTCTGATGCGACATTTGGATCGTAGGGTCAGAATTTGGCGTGTATCTTCTGATGGCTACTTCCAGCAGGATAACGCACCATGTCATAAAACGTGAATCATCTCAGACTGGTTTCTTGAACATGACAATGAGTTCACTGTACTCAAATGGCCTCCACAGTCACCAGATCTCAATCTAATAGAGCACCTTTGGGATGTGGTGGAACGGGAGATTCGCTTCATGGATGTGCAGCTGACAAATCTGCAGCAACTGCGTGATGCCATCATATCAATATTGACCAAAATCTCTGAGGAATATTTCCAGTACCTTGTTGAATCTATGCCACAAAGGATTAAAGCAGTTCTGAAGGCAAAAGGGGGTCCAACCCGGTACTAGTAGGGTGTGACTATTAAAGTGGCCGGTGAGTGTATATACCATGACAAGAATGGAAAATATGCTAGATTTTTTTAAAAAGCATGATATGAAGTTTTTTTTTTTGGTTGAACAGAAACCACTGTGAAAATAAATACTGCGCAATTTGGAACTGATAAAACTTTTATTTCACTTTAAATTGTCTTTTACATTTTCCTGATTATAACATGTAAGGTGAAACTAGAACTGTTTTAAAAGACATACACAAATCTAGTATTACGTCAATAACCAGGTTGTATTTTTTTTTTGTCATTTTGTAATTTTTTTTTTCCCTTAAGCTAGTCTAAATTTTCACAACCACGTGCGCGCTAAGCAATGAAACCGTCACAGAAGCTAACTTTAGGCAGAATACTGGTCAGTAAAAACAAAGCAATTGGAGATACCAGATATACAGACAGGCTCGGCTCCACATTCACTACTGTATTTTTTTTTTTTTTGTAATCAAGCGTAGAATAACTGCCATTTGTTCAGCTAAGGGGAGAGAGAGATTTCGTCTTTAGTGCATGAACGTTGTCTTCAGCTCGAGACAGATGAGTTCTACACCTAAGTGGAATGTTATGGTGATGTGACAAGGTATTGTGACACTGAGCGACTGATACCACTTCTAGACTACTTGCCAAATCCCATCTCAGTTTGGCTTTTGCAGAGTTTGGTTCAAAACCTACAATGATTCCTGCACAAAACTCAAGTTAAATCCAGAACTTCTCTGTAGAGGTCTTACAGAAACTCATATATTAAAAGAAAAGAATAGTAAAGCCCCAGCAAGCAATTTTTGTTTTTAAAAGATGTCTAATAGACGTCTAAACATAGTCGTCTTTGCTAAAACAAGGCTAAATTTGGGCTATCAGTGAAAATCTTATTCTTAGTCATTAAATAAACAGGAATGAACGACTACATATATAAAGTCTGTCTATAAAGTCGGTCTATTTGATGACTAGTCTAGTTTTGGGCTATTCTTAGATGTATATTAGATTTTTACTGACAGCCCAAATTTAGCCTTATTTTAGCCAAGATGTCTACGTTTAGATACACAAAATTGTTTACTGGGAAGTCAGCGGCAAAACTCCTGAATTACACTGATATTGTTTTTAAAAGTAGGGAACCTTACTTTCTGTAGGGGCGTTCATAAGTGTTGAATAATTAGAAAGTTGTAGTTCTTTTTACAAGCAGATTGACGACATTTAGTTGAGACAAGTTTATATTTACCTATAAAATGTTTACATCTTTATTAAACTGATGTGAGGTCAATATTACGCAGAAATAAAAAAAGAAATGGGGGGAAGGGGGAAATAAAGTACAGAACAAACCAGGAAAATCGTTTACTGATGTCAAACAGCACCTTTATGTTGACTGCCTTGTTGACAGCACATTAGGAAACTCTCCAGTTTGTTCACGAAAGGTTTGTAATCATTAAATGTCACATTTTGATGGAATGTCTTTAACTTAAAACTGAACAGACATGGAATGGCAAACCTCGGGTCCCTTTTGTTGTTGTTAGCTGTGCATGCTAATAAAAGAATGCACGTCATAGGAGGAGTAATAGTAACGCATGTTAGTCAGTGTCACAATACAGCCTGTTTTCATCCCTTCTGTATGAGATCGCAACAGAATTGTACCGCTACTCGTAACTAATCCGTTTCCATTGAGCACAGGTTATTATCCAGGTGGAAAAACTAAACATCACAGTGTTTGTTAAATTAATGGACAGTTTAATAACCTTTTGAATAAAACCAGCAATCGACCGGTACACTATTGGAGAGAAAAAGACAGAAGAGGGAGGTATGGGTAAAGGAGGGGACACTATAATGCATTATAAGCTGCTAGGACCAGAGAACATTTACCTTTTAAAAATGTTAGGAGGGTTTTTTTTAGGAAGGGGGGATAAGGATGGAAATCGTCTCCACTATTCAACCATTTTTCCCTCGTCTGGGGGGGAAATACACAAACAGACATGTTTGAGACAAGTCAGAGAAACCAAACTTTGCCCTTCCGCTCATGGCCTCAGGGGTACAAACTTGTAGGTCAGATACAATTCATGCTGCTCGTCATACAGAAAGGTGGATAAAGGTGAGGTGGATTGGATTGAGCAGGGAATTATGGGCTGTATATGTGTAAGATAAAGAGTGTAGGTGGATTTAACAGTGAAGTGCAACGCCTTTAGTTCTCGCCCTCGCCAGCTTCTCCCTCGTCACCCTGGTTTTCTGATGTCCACAGCTGCAAATAGAAAATAAAGTTGATCAAAAATCTGAAAAACGAATTCTACTAGTTTCTACTGGGATTTTCTTAGCATGGTTCATATTAGTAACATACAAGTGCTAAGAAATTCATATCAATCATCAACTAAAACTGTTATGCTCATTATGCAATTGCTGATTATAAAACAGAACTGGCAACCATACTAAATTCACAAAATGGCACTAAAAACTGGCCTTTAATTTTCTATTTATTCACAGTGAAATTAAAATTAATATAATATAAAATACGTCCACACAGACAATGACCAAATTGTTGGTACCCTTGTAAAATTACAGTGGTCACTGAAATAACTTGATGATGATGAAATGTTTTATTTAATGCCATGTCAGCAACCAAGGCTATTTTCATAGCAAGAACACTTCAATAATAAATATACAATTAAAAACAACAAACAAATGAATACATTAAAAAAAAAATGAGTAATCAAATATAACTGAAAATAAACGAATGAAAATCAGATATTGTGTTCAAATCGTCGCATTAAAAATGTAATGAAGGGTACTAACAACTTTGTCCATGTATGCATGTATGTATATACACACTACCTGACCAAAGTTTTGTCGCCTATCCAAGTTTTAGGAACACCAAATAATAACTTGACTTCTAGTTGATCATTTGATATCAGAAGTAGCTTATATGAAAGGCAAAGGCCTCTAGATTACACTTATTTTACCAAAATAAAACATGATCCTGCCTTGATTTTTAATTAATTAAGACAGTAAGGTTTGACTTTGCTTAGACAAAAGTCTTGTCACTTAACAGAAATAATGTACAACATAGAATATAAAGTCATGGTGCAGTGGAAACAGAATTAATATTGGGTATGACTCCCATGAGCTTGGAGGACTGCATCCATACATCTCTGCAATAACTCAAATAACTTATTAATAAAGTCATCTGGAATGGCAAAGAAAGCGTTCTTGCAGGACTCCCAAAGTTCATCAAGATTATTTGGATTCATCTTCAATGCCTCCTCCTCCATCTTACCCCAGACATGCTCAATAATATTCATGTCTGGTGACTGGGCTGGCCAATCCTGGAGCACCTTGACCTTCTTTGCTTTCAGGAACTTTGATGTGGAGGCTGAAGTATGAGCAGGAGCGCTATTTTGCTGAAGAATTTGCCCTCTCCTGTGGTTTGTAATGTAATGGGCAGCACAAATGTCTTGACACCTCAGGCTGTTGATGTTGCCATCCACTCTGCAGATCTCTCGCACGCCCCCATACTGAATGTAACCCCAAACCATGATTTTTCCTTCACCAAACTTGACTGCTTTCTGTGAGAATCTTGGGTCCATGCGGGTTCCAATAGGTCTTCTGCAGTATTTGTGATGATTGAGATGGGAAACAGATGATTCATGGGAAAAAATCTACCTTCTGCCACTTTTCCAAATGATCAACTAGAAGTCAAGTTATTATTTGTTGCTCTTACAACTGGGATCGATGACAAGACTTCTGTCAGGTAGTGTATGCATTTATGTATATATATTTATAAACTTTCAATTTTTAGTTTTTTTAGTCCATCAACAGCCAACTAATACTAATATTCTTAAACCACGTGTAAACTGTACAGTCTATATTAACTTTGCATGGAATCCGCTAAATTTGATCTCTTTCTACATCTATAAAAAAGTAAAAAGAGTAAACAAAAAAAGATCGAAATCTAGCACTTACAGTGAGGTTGTCCCTTAGTAACTGCATGATCAGGGTGCTGTCTTTGTAAGAGTCCTCATTCAAGGTGTCCAGCTCAGCAATTGCCTCATCGAAAGCCTATGGTAACAGTAAAAATCAAGGTCAGGTGTACTGTCTGCCTGCACACTGCAAATGTACATCCTAGTATTCAGAATAAACAGATTATTGTTTTTGAAGACACTTTTAATCTGTTGCATATGAATAGAACGGGCAATAAAACTAAATACATTGCATGCACTCTGAACATAACTATATAGATGTAAATAAACAGAAAACTAATAGTAAATAAGCAGATAGTAAAACGTCTGACCGTCTTTGCCAAACTGCAGGCCTGCTCTGGGGTGTTGAGGATTTCATAGTAAAAGACAGAGAAGTTCAGCGCTAGTCCCAGCCTGATGGGGTGTGTTGGCTGCATTTCCTTCTTGCTGATCTCAAATGCATCCTGGTAGGCCTTCTGAGAGTTCTCCACTGTGGCTGTAATTCGATAGAAAAACACAAAAATCAATTTCATGATCGTAACATCACAGCCTGAATGTGCTGATGCAGTTTCTTCAGGCTAGCCTCTAATTGTTCATTTTAGAGCCTTAATTTTTGTTTTAGCCATTTAAACCTTACATTTTTAAGGCAGCATCTTTAAGTTTTTTTTTTTTGTTTTTTTTTAAATAAGATAAAATGAGCTCACTTCTCTTTGATTCTCCGGATGCCACCTCGGACAGGTATCTGTAATAATCTCCTTTCATTTTCAGGTAGAAGACTTTACTCTCTGCCTGGCTAGCGTTGGGAATGAGGTACTTCTCCAGGAGACCCTGAGAGAGAGAGAGAGAGAGAGAGAGAGAGAGAGAGAGAGAGGAGGAAAGACCAATGTCAAGCTATGAGGATTAATATTACACGAGAAAAAATACAATGAAAATCATTAGCCATTAGAAAGAGGAAGAACAACAGTCCAGTTCATCTTTGGATCCATCCAAATTGCGTTTCTCATAAGATCACTTTCATATTAATACATTTTGCTCTGATTTTAAAACTGCCTTGCTGATACGTATGCAACATCCTTGCTGAAACCAACTTAGACTTAGCACAATTTAACATGGGAAGCAATTGTGTGTTATTTTAATATATAGCAGATCTTATTTTGACTTAAGACTTAGCTTTTATTTTATTCGATTCCTCATTTTCATTTGAATTTCAGATGTGGTCATTGCTGTTTTAGTCATTTTTTTTTAAATATGTGTCTATATAATTTTATTTATTCTTCAGTTTAGTGTATAAAATGAAACAATTTAATTTGATAAAATTAAACCATTTTCTTAGAAATGAGCTGAAACCATTTCCGCATTGTAAATTAGGTAATGCTTATTTCATTAAACAAAAAAAATGTGACAAATATTTGCTGCTTTATTAATCTTGCATTTTTATTTCTGTCCATTGCTTAAAAATAATGTCAGTATAATAACCCTTCTATGCATCACTCACATTAAGTTTTTACTTATTTTTACATGAAACATTTGACAACTGACACAAAGAAAACGAAAAGAACTTAGACGTACAATTTAACACTGAAAGCCGCTGTGTTACTTTAATATAGGAGCAGATACTATTTTGACTTAGAATTAGCTTTTATTTTATTATATTTCTCATTTTAATTTGAATTTCAGATATGGTCATTGTTGTTTTAAATGTGTCTAAATAATTTAATCTATTCTTAGTTTAAGTGTATAAAATGAAAATTAAATTTTATATTAAACCATTTTCTTAGAAATGATATGAAATCATTTCCGCATTGTAAATTAGGCAATGCTTACTTCAATGAACAATAAAATGTGACAAATATTTGCTGCTTTTTTAATATTGCATTTTTATTTCTGCCAATTAGTTATAAATAACTTTAGTTTTATGGTTTATTTAACTATAATAACCCCTCTATGCATCACTCACATTAAGTTTTTACTTATTTAATTTTACATTAAACACTTGGCAACTGATACAAAGGAAATTATAGAAAAAATTATGTATATTAGGAAAACTTGCATTTACAGTGCATGTCGCTTTGGGCTTAAGGGAGAGTTCACCCAAACTGAAAACAGCGTCATTTACTCATTCATTTGTTACAAACCTGTCTGAGTTTTTATTCAGATGAATGCAAAAGAAGATCTGAAAAATGCTGAAAACCTGTTACCATTGAAAACCAAATACTATGAAAGTTAATGGGTTTCCAACATTTTTCAAAATATATTTTGTGTTCAACAGAAAAAAGAAACTCAAAGGTTTGAAACCAATTGAAGGAGAGTGAATAGTGTGTAAATTTTCATTTTGGGGTGAACTATCTCTTTAAGAGTCACTCTAGAAACTCATGCAATACTTCACTGCTACACTGAATTTAATGCTGTATCAGGTCTTGATGTAAAGTACTAAATATTACATATCAGACTACAAAACTTCAAATGTCTGTTTTTAATTCTGCTGCAATTCTTAACTCAAATTCAACCGGATGTTGAGCTGCTAGAACCGTCAAACTTTTTTTTTCTGTCTCAGATTCACACATCGAGTCTCTCACCAGCACGTCGTTGCAGATATCCTGAAGCTCGGCTTCGATTTTCTCACGGTATTCGCGTGCCATCTGCTGTTTCTTCTCGTTGCCCTCAGTCTTCTGCTCAATGCTGGAGATCACACGCCAGGACGAGCGGCGGGCACCCACCACGTTCTTGTAGGCCACGGAGAGCAGGTTGCGCTCTTCATTGGAAAGCTCAACACCGCCCTCCGTCACGGCCTTCATAGACGCAGCCATGTCATCATAGCGCTCGGCCTGCTCAGCGAGCTTAGCCTTCTGCACTAGGTCACTTTTGTCCATGATGCAACTGCAAAAATAAGAAATAAAAGGCACAAAGTTTCATTAGTCTAGCACATTCCCCAGTCTTCAGTGCCTGTATGCATTTAATAAAAATAAGCCAGGTTGCTTAGAAGGCAGTCTGACCTCTTTTTGTTGTAAAGAGGTCGATCTTCAACTTGACTATTTAGACCTGCACCAGATACTATTATTAAATTAGGCTCCTATAAAAATTGAAGTCATACTGAGGGATGCTTATGAATGATTGTGCAAGAGAGGGCCAGTGAAAAGACATTTTCAGTAGTACGACGCTCTGAGATCATTACAGAGTAAATCTCGGTAAACTCACAATTGAGAATGTAACATTTATTGATAGCATGGATAAATATGAGGGGATTACCTGAAACCAGACAGGTTAAAAAAAAAGACATATTGGCTTTGAATGTATTATGTAATTTACCCTAAATATAAAGTGGCACAATTTAAACAAGCAGAATTACTTCTGATCTCACAACAATGCAAAATAGAGCATTTTTATTCACTTATTGTCTTTTATGTTAGTTTTCCCTTTGGATTCCACTGCACTCGCAAGATTCTCCACTGATGAAGCATCTTTTTAGCTAGAACTAAAACTGATAAAATCTGACCTTTTGGTATAATGCACCATTTCTATCTATCAAATAGAAAATCATTCTTCTTGGCCATGATTATTAATTGTGGTTATTGGATTTAATTGAGATGACTTCAAATGCAGTGTTTTTCTAAAAAATGTCATGCATTATTCACCAGGTGTACTCACAGATTAAGAAGCAAATGCTAATAACTTGTCCAATAGTAAACATTTGGTTTACCTTGAGTGATCCTAGACAAAATAACGTTCTGAGATCATATTTTTAGCTCCGTTGATGTAAATTTGCTTTTATATTCACACATTCAGACTTTCTCCTTAATAATATAATTTCAGGAAAGTATTCTTTGCGAATTCTAAATAGTGAAATCATATTAGGAGCCAATGACCATCAAAGTACAACATTGTTCACAGTCAAACAAATAGTGCTAATGTTGTTTCGAAGTCATATTTACATGTGATTTCAGACCGAATATTCAAAGTACCATGGTAAACAATTTAGGGATCATGTCAAGTTGTAACTGAATGAATTTTAGCTCCTAGTGCACAATGATTTCAGATATTCTGAAATATAACCCAATTAAAAAGTAGGTCAAAAATTATAATTCCTAAAACACCCACTGGCTTACCAACCTCTGCATATCCCGATCAAAGTCTAAACCAAACACACTAAACTCCAGGTATCTGACTTCTGCATAACATCACAACTCCCTGTCTCCTTTTGTGCAAGGTCATTGAATACATCCAGGATCCGTGAATCTAGAAGGCCAACGTGGGAATTTCAACCCTGTCAGCTATCGATACATGTGGAAGTGCCAACGCCCTGGGCGAGTCCTGAACCCAAACCACAGGTAACTGTGTCAGGCGAGTAAACACAGCCCGTCCTGCTCCTGGAGGCCAATTCCACAACCGCAAACGTGATAAGTGGTTGCCTAACATGACCGATAAATGTCTGGAGTGCCATTTAAAACGCGTAGTTTGATCAGTTAGCGGATGACAATCTAGTGTCGGGCTAAATTTATTTACATAGGCCCTCATGACGCGTCCTGACGACAAGTCCGCCATCCTCCGAAGCGATCATTTCGTGATTTAATTTAACCCCAATCGTCGGTATTACATCATGAAATCAATTCAAGCGCATCTAGGAACTGATAATCTATTAATTTAGCACGTTTTAATTGGCTAGCCCGGCTAACACTGCACTGCAGCATATTCGAGGCTCGAGCTAGCAGCTTTAGCCACCAATGCAACGCCCTCTCACTCACATTCCCTGGTGGAATTTAATCAGACGAGTCGATTATTTGAGACTAATTAAATTTGAGCGTTACTAATGCCGACGTACAAGCACGCGGTTTGCTCGTCTGGTTAATTTGACTATTGACTGGTTAGCCGGTTAGCTCTCGCGACGGCCAGGCGCTGAATAGACGCGGGACGCCGCTGGCCGTTGCTCCTGCATGGGGAGAGAGTCGTTCGGCGCGATGCTCGCTTAATAACGCGCTTACACAACGAATAGCGCGCTTCTAACAGAAATCGGACGCAATCGGGAATAATTCGGCAATAATCGCTACTCATCGCCCGCCTCGGCCTAAGTCCTTGTACCCAGCCCCAAACCACAATAGACACCTTCCGCCATTGACAATGATGAGGGGGGGCTTACATGAGCAACAATACAGCAAAACACACCCCTAATATTCATAATATCACACGAGCGGCCTTCGCGGGTAATGTAACTCACATTGGTATATATTTCGAGTCCTGATTTGTGTCTGTTAACGATGGGAGTATCAAGCTGTCCTCCGTTTCGCTGCTCGGGGTATTCAGGGCAGTACCACTTCCGCTTGCGCTGACACTTCCGCTTCCTCTAAACTTCACCCCTCCCCCCCCCGCCGGTATCCATGGCGACCGCCGCGCGGGGTTTCCTACACTGTTTGACACGGTCGCTTACGTCACGAGGGCCATGGCAACCGAAGTCGTGCGTGACGTCGGCAGTCACCATAGCGACCGTTGCCAGGAGGCGCTCGACAGCTCGAGTGAGAATCAGGTTTGGAAATCTCAAACGCAGCTCAAATGTTCAGAAGTGTATAGTACAATCTGATGAAACTCACTGGATTAAACTAATTCTGTCAATATACGTGAAGTTTATCGTGTATTTCCAGGCCCGTAGCCCGGTGGTGGCGGGGGGGGGGGGGGGGGGGGGTTGGAAAGACCCACCTCTCACTGACAAAGGTCCAGAATTAGTTTCATACATGAGCTCGTTTGTCCCATTTGTACAGCTATTCCATAATAAATTGTGAAAATAAACCATTGAATAAGGCTTTAAGAGAGGAATCCTGTGTTGGCTGTCGCTTCTGCATGGCTGAGGAAAGTTGAATGTGCTGGCCAGTTTGTCATTTGCCTAATAAGTGACAATAGGCTAGTTTTAATTTAAAACTTTAACACATTCCTATTTTTTCTAATGATATATGATGTAATACATTCAAATGTAAAACAATAAGTATAGTTCTTATATTTCTTTATTCTGAATGTTTAGGAAATGTTTTTGACACATCAAAACATGTGGTTACGATGAGCATCCTACAAGCTAATCCAGCAAAAATAGTGCTTATAATGTCACTAAAATTCAGTGTTAAACCATCAGAATTAAATAGAAAAGGAGGCGAATAACTGCAAAAAGGTCCACTTTTTAAGAAAAAGGAACCACCCCTTTCACCAGGCTGGCTACAGGCCTGATTATTATTAAATATTAGGTATGGATTATGTATGTGAATATTTGTCTCATTCTATAAAGGCCTTATAGCTATAACCCTTCTTCCACATAAAATAAATAAACAATAATCGTCATCTAGAGCGTTTGTTTTTGCAGAAGTTGGCCATTGGACAGAATAACTTCTGATTTTGGCTGTAATGTAATAGTTTGTAAAGTTGCTTTGGAACAATAATGAGCTAAACCGCTAAACAAATCAACTTGAATTGATGAACAAATGTTTCCCTTTTTTGTGATTGAAAATAAGGGTTTTTCCACCAAATACTGATTTCTTAAGTCTTCTGAAGATAAAACATTGTTATTGTCATTCATTTTCCTTCGGCTTAGTCCCTTTATTAATCTGGGGTCGCCACAGCGGAATAAACCGCCAACTTATCCAGCATATGTTTTACACAGCGGATGCCCTTCCAGCTGCAACCAAGTACTGGGAAACATTCATACACACTCATTCACACACATACACTACAGACAATTTAGCTTACCCAATTCACCTATAGCGCATGCCTTTGGACTGTGGGGGAAACCGCAGCACCCGGAGGAAACCCACGCCAACACGGGGAGAACATGCAAACTCCACACAGAAATGCCAACTGGCCCAGCCGGGACTCGAACCAGCGACCTTCTTGCTGTTAGGCGACAGCGCTAACCACTGAGCCACCGTGCCGCCCTGGTCATGCAAACACTAGTTTACTAAGCTCATGCAAACACTTCTTTCTTTCTTTAAATAGGCCAAAAATACAAGCCAACCCAGTTCAGCAGTAGGTTTTATAACACTGAAATGAAGTGTGCCAGTGTGATGCTCTGGCACCACCAGCAGGGTGTACTGCAGATCTCAGGTCAGTCTGAAGACACTTTAAATAAACACTTTCACCGTCTGCAGAGGCTTGAGTGACCGAAAAACACTCACACAGAACCAAGTTTGCAGGTTTAACTCAACATAAGAGTGATTTAGACATTATTAGTATTATTATGATTACCATCCAAAACTAATTTGACTCTGAAAAATGCTCCAGTTAAAATCTCATCGGTGGAAAATTATATTAGTATGCAGGAGCTTTTTTTAAGACACTATACACACACACATACATTTGAAGACAAAAATAGTAGCCCTCCTGTGAGACTTTAATTAATGTTTAAATGTTTCCCAAATGATGTTTAACAGAGCAAGGATTTTTTTCACAGTATTTCCTATAATATTTTTTCTTCTGGAGAAAGTCTTATGTGTTTTATTTCGGCTAGAATAAAAGCAGTTTCTAATAAAAAACAACAACATTTAAGGTCAATATTATTAGCCCCCTTAAGCAATGTTTGTTTTCGGTCTGTTATACAATGATTTGCCTAATTACCCTAACTTGCCTAATTAACCTAGTTAAGCTTTAAATGGCACTTTAAGCTGAATACTAGTATCTTGAAAAATATCTAGTCAAATATTATTTACTGTCATCATGGTAAAGATAAAAGAAATCAGTTATTAGAAATGAGTTATTAAAACTATTATGTTTAGAAATGTGTTGAAAAAAAATCTTCTTTCCGTTAAACAAAAATATACAGGGGGGCTAATATATTTATATATATATTTGCATTTTAATAGGTAAAGTGCTATATATTTAATAGTATAGTGTATTATTTTCATCATATAATATTTTCATGCAATGCAAGTAATTATTTATTATTTTCTTTTTGTAAGTAATATGTACAAGAATATATATATATATATATATAAAAAAAAAAATATATATATATATATATATTTTTTTTTTTACAAACGTATTAATATATTTATTTAATTTTCCTTTTTTTCCTCACACAGATCTTTTCAATGTCAGTCTTCATGCTCTTATCATTCAGAGTAAGACCTGGAGCATGTCTTATCAATAGCAGTGATTTTCAGATCATCTGCAGCAAACACATCAACACTATCAGGGGATCAATTAAGCATCCACTTCATTAATTTAGAAGATGAATTATCAGGATGACCTTTAACCTCGAAAGCCAGGTCACACAGAGGTAAATCACAAGCACACACACGTAAACGTTCCTAAAGCACATTTGGACATAATATCCTTTTTGAACGTTTCCTTCGGGTTAGTCCCTTTATTCATCAGGGGTCGCCACAGCAGAATGAACCACCAACTTATCCAGCATATGTTTTGCCCTTCCAGCTGTAGCCCAGTACTGGGAAACACCCATACACACTCATTCACACACATACACTAAGGCCAATTTAGTTTACTCAATTCACCTATACTGCATGTCTTTTGACTGTGGGGGAAACCGGAGCACCCGGAGGAAACCCACCATCATGGGGGAAACCCACGAGAACATGCAAACTCCACACAGAAATGCCAACTGACCCAACCGGGACTCAAACCAGCGACCTTCTTGCTGTGAGGCGACAGTGCTAACCACTGAGCCACCGTGTAGCCTGTGATTTATTTAATTTATTATTTATAATAATAATAACTATAATAATAATAATACATTATTATTTTCGTATAAATGTATAAATATCTAAAAATTATCTTTATGTGTTGTTATGTATAAATGTTATGAATAGATGTTTAAAATTTTTAGTCTATTGCCAAGGGAACATTTCAGATTTTTTAAAGTCTTAATTTAAGTAAATTTTTTAGTTTTTTAAGTCTTTATTTAAGTTTACAACAAGATGGACCAAAAAAAGCATTTATTTTCATCAATTCACAAACATGTTAGTTTTTGACTTATATATATTAGCTTTTATATTTTTGTATTACAGCAGAACAGCAGCTAAATATATTGCATGAATAGCCAGATTTGTTCTCTCAGAATTTCGAAAAGTATACTCATTGTTCAGTTGCACACAGGGCACAACGTGTACGAATGTTACAGCATTTTTCAGTGATGCTGTAAATCACGTATGAGTCAGAGCCAAAATGAGGCTGCACGGGTGATTTCAGGACAGCAATGATGATTCAAACAAGTCATTTTAATATAGCTCTTATTATTATGAACTCTCATTATTAATTCAAGCTAATCTCCAAATTCTGCTCCACAACACATTCGAAAGACAAACGAAACTCAGTCAAGACACCGCTGGTGAACAGGGCAAAAAAAATGAATGAGTAGTTATCACTGCGGTGGCTGAGAAAGCTCAAACATGCTGCAAGTTAAGAAAACACTAATAAAGGCTGCAATTACCCTGAAGATCTTCCGATTTTGTGGCTTTATCCGATTTTTTTGATGATCCGTTTACATCCTCATTTAAAAGTGACTCATATCATGCATGCATGACTCTGCATTTACACTGCAAAGACGCAATAACCCGCAAAAAAAGGGGGCCAGGACATGTATATACAGTGATGTGAAAAAGTATTTGCCCCCTTACTGATTTGCTATTTTTTTTGCATGTTTGTCACACTTTCAGATCATCAAACAAATTTAAATATTAGTCAAAGATAACACAAGTAAACACATCATGTTTCGAAATATAGGTTTTTATTATTAAGGGAAAACAAAATACAAAACTACATAGGCCTGTGTGAAAAAGTGTTTGCCCCCTAAACCTAATAACTGATTGGGCCACCATAAGCAGCAACAACTGCTATCAAGCGTTTTCATTTACTTGCAATAAGTCTGTTACAGCGCTTTGGAGGAATTTTGGCCCACTCATCTTTGCAGAATTGCTGTAATTCAGCCACATTGGAGAGTTTTCAAGGATGAACTGCTTTTCATCCTCGAAATTTAGGCATTAATTAAGGCATCTCAATTGGATTTAGGTCAGGACTTTGACTAGGCCACTCCAAACTCTTCATTTTGTTTTTCTTCAGAATTGGACTTGCTGGTGTGCTTTGGATCATTGTCCTGCAGCAGAAGTTCGCTTCAGTTTGAGGTCACTAACAGATGTCTGGAAGGCTCAATGCAAAAGAAAAAAATAATAATTTTGAGAAAAAGGGCTGTAAAAACATGTATCCGCTTGTTAAGTGTGATGTCATGCGAAGCGGCTTCCGGGTCCAAGCGCTATATCAAACTATATGGGGAGACTCAACAAATGGTAATAATAAACTTTTACAAAGCAATGTAATACTTTCGAAAATCACGATCGCAATATATATATATATATATATATCCATGCCTAATATCCAAAGCCAGAAAGTGATACTTTTTTTTTTATAAATTGTTAAAATATTGGTGTCTGTGATGCAGCAGGTCCAGAGACTGTTGTGTACACCATGATTTTATATAAAATTCACTTTAATGTGTGATAGGACTAAAAAGTGGTCATAAACAAATATTTTCTCAATTCAAATGAGTAGCGTCTTGAACCCGGAAACAGTATTCCATACGTCACGACTTAACAAGCAGATTGTAATAGAAATCTACAGATGTATTGATAAAGTGCGCCAAAAGAAACACTTAGTAGTGTATTTTGATGTTTTCTTTACATTAGAAAAACATTCTAAAAAGCCCAAAATCTGAAAAATTGAAAGGTGCATAAAATTTTGCCTGTATAGTGTCTCACACTTGTAGACAAATGTAGAAGTGAACTGTATAACTGAAACTGGCTGATGGAAATGTAGTGAAATAATGGAGCACAGAAGTGACGCACGTGTCTGTGTTTTCCTGAAGGGACTGGAGAATAATATCTATAGCCGTGAGTCTCCAGGGAAATCTATGCGACCCGCTTTAGGCATGTTCAAGCAGATTTATTTGTTAAGCAATTCATAAATCAAGCACATACAGTATGCCTCTATATGTGCTGCTGGTAGGGGCTTTAGGAACGGCACAAGCATCTCTATTAGGTTTAGAGAAACCAACTGCCATTTTTGTAGTTATATATAAACTCTTTAGTTATATTTTGAATTTGTTTATATTTTAAGTTTCAATCTTAATTTCAATTGCATTTTAAAAAAGAAGCGTGATTTGTTTTGCTTTGTATTTGTAGTATTTATATATAGGACTATTTTAATAGGTCAAGTCAAACTTTATTTATAGAGCACTTTAAAAACACAGAAGAAAGCCAAAGTGCTGTACAGAAATATACAACAAAATAAGCATAATAGTATATAAAATACATAAAACACAAGATAAAATATAGCTAAACTACCTAAAAAGGCATATTAATTAAAATAACCAGTTAGTTAGCTTTTTTTGTATGGAGTTTGCATGTTCTCCCCGTGTTTGTGTGGGTTTCCTCCAGGTGCTCCGGTTTCCCCCACAAGTCCAAAGACATGCGGTATAGGTGAATTGGGTAAGCTAAATTGTCCGTAGTGTATGTGTGTGAATGAGTGTGTATGGATGTTTTCCAGTGATGGGTTGCAGCTGGAAGGGCATCCGCTGCGTAAAACATATGCTGGATAAGTTGGCGGTTCATTCCGCTGTGGCGACCCCAGATTAATAAAGGGACTAAGCCGAAAAGAAAATGAATGAATGAATGAGTTAGTTAGCTAACCAGTTAGCAAATGCCAATGAAAAAAAAAGAGTTTTAAGAGCTGATTTAAATGAGAACATAGAAAAGGCCTGTCTAATGGGCAGAGGCAAATCATTCCAAAGTCTAGGACCTATCACAGCAAAAGCACAATCCCCTCTAAGTTTACGCTTTGTTTTTGGCACAATCAGGAGAAGCTGATCAGCTGACCTGAGAGAAAGAGTGGGCTTATAGGGGTGTTTCAGCTCAGAGATATAATGTGGGGCAAGACCATTTAGAGATTTAAAAACAAATAAAAGAATCTTAAACTGTATTCTAAAATGCACAGGCAACCAATGAAGCGAAGCTAACACGGGGGAAATGTGGTAATATTTGCGAGTACCAGTTAACAGGTGTGCTGCAGCATTATGCACCAATTGCAAACGGGCAATAGCTGACCTGCTACTCCCCACATACAGTGCATTACAGTAATCTAACCTAGTGGTCACAAAAGCATGGATTAGTTTCTTAAACTGTTGTTTTGGTATATATTGCTTTATTTGTGCTAGTTGTCTTAATTGAAAGAAGCTAGATTTAACTACCGCTGTAATCTGATTGTCAAATTTAAAATCTGAGTCAAATTTGACCCCCTAAATTTGTGACTGTAGGCTTAATATGCTGAGCTAACGAGGAGTCCCAACAGTACCTTCAAAAACCATTATTTCTGTTTTGTTTTCATTAAAACGTAAAAAATGAAAAGCCATCCAAGCCTTCATTTCATTAAGACAATAAAGGAGTGAGTTGGCAGAGTCATTTTTTCTAAGCGGCACATAGATCTGACAAACATCTGGAATGGACAATGGAATGGACAAACCATACTTCCTGATTATTGAGCCAAGGGGGATAGATAGATAGATAGATAGATAGATAGATAGATAGATAGACAGACAGACAGACAGACAGACAGACAGACAGACAGACAGACAGATAGATAGATAGAATGTTAATAGAAAAAAATGATAAAGAGATGAAGTGATAGACAGACAGACAGACAGATAGATAGACAGACAGATAGATAGAATGTTAATAGAAAAAAATGATAAAGAGATGAAGTGATAGACAGACAGACAGACAGATAGATAGATAGATAGATAGAATTTTAATAGAAAAAATGATAGAGAGATGAAGTGATAGACAGACAGACAGACAGACAGATAGATAGAATGTTAATAGAAAAAATGATAGAGAGATGAAGTGATAGACAGACAGACAGACAGACAGATAGATAGAATGCTAATAGAAAAAATGATAGAGATGAAATGATTGACAGACAGACAGATAGACAGACAGACAGACAGACAGACAGACAGACAGACAGACAGACAGACAGACAGACAGACAGACAGATAGATAGATAGATAGATAGATAGATAGAATGTTAATAGAAAAAAATGATAGAGAGATGAAATGATAGACAGAGACAGACAGATAGATAGACAGACAGACAGACAGACAGACAGACAGACAGACAGACAGATAGATAGATAGATAGATAGATAGATAGATAGATAGATAGATAGATAGATAGATAGAAGACACAAGCAAATCTCTTACTATTCTCTTGTATAAAAATACCATAAGTTTACATTCAGCGACTGAGGCAGTAGTTTTTGCACAGATAAACGCACTCACAATGTCCCTAAAAGACAGTCTGATACTGCTGATCTAAGAGCTCTTTTCACTTCAGTCTTCCTCCTCTGGGCTGAAATACAGGGCTGTTTAATATGTATTGAGGAAATGCACAGCTCCACTAGACACGCCGTACATCTCTCATGCCAGAGAACGAATATAATAATCCTGGACAATAGCAGACATCAGTTACTGGAAGAGAGAAAACACACAACAGCACGTGACATACAGTACTAATGTTTACGCCAACATGCCAGATGTAGCTCTTCATCATGCCCTGCTGACAAATGAACACACATTACTGACACAAAACAGTAAATGTGAAGGAGAACTGGACTTTCTGAGGAAAATATTGCAAAGTATATTCAAAATACATTCGCTGCAGATGCCAGAGTGATACTTTCTTTATTCTTAGTGCATTGGGATTTATCTATATCGTTATCTACACCATCTATATTCTCATTGCATTGTCACAGTAATCTTATTAACTGATTGGCATCATAATACTTGTTATTTTATATTTTAAAATATACATATATACATAAATATACATGTTATTGATTATCTTGATTTTTGTTTAGTTATTTGTTGCCATTTTTTTATTTTTTTTGGCATTTTACTAGTTATTTTTATTTTGTTCATTCTTTTTGGCATTTTACTGGTTATTTAATTTGATGTATTTAATATAATATAATATAATATAATTTAGGGGCTGCACGGTGGCGCAGTGGGTAGCACATTCGCCTCAGAGCTAGAAGGTCGCTGGTTCGAGCCTCGGCTGTGTCAGTTGGCATTTCTGTGTGGAGTTTGCATGTTCTCCCCGTGTTTGCGTGGGTTTCCTCCGGGTGCTCCGGTTTCCCCCACAAGTCCAAAGACGTGGTATAGGTGAATTGGGTAAGCTAAATTGTCCGTAGTGTATGTGTGTGAATGAGTGTGTATGGATGTTTCCCAGTGATGGGTTGCAGCTGGAAGGGCATCCGCTGCGTAAAACATATGCTGGATAAGTTGGCGGTACATTCCGCTGTGGCAACCCCTGATGAATAAAGGGACTAAGCCGAAAAGAAAATGAATGAATGAATAATATAATTTAATTTTAAACTTTTATTGCAGCTTTGTCAGTTATCCTAATTTTATGTTTTAAATAGCTTTTTTTATTTTGAATTAAGTAGTTTACAGAATTAAAAAAAATGTGTTCATATCTATTTTCTTAGTTGTTTCTTGAATTAAATTTATTTTCATATACTATCAGCTTCATGTCAATCATCTAAAACAAATTGAATCATTTTAATTAACAGACACAAACTCCTTAATAATTATAATTTATGAACTAATCCTTAGTTATATTTCATTTCTATATTAATTTAAAACATTTATTTCAGCTTTATTATTACCCTAATTTTATGTTTTATATGAACTTTTTTTTAAATCTTAAATGTAGTAGTTTACAGAAAATGTGTAAGTATCTATTTTCTTCGTTTTTTCTTGACTTAAATGTACTTTAATTTACTATCAGATTCATGTCAATTATCGAAAACAATTTGAATAATTTTAATTAACAGACACAAACACCTTAATAATTATAAATGATGAAATAATCCTGAGTTATATTGAATATATATATATATATATATATTCATTTAAAACATTTATTTCAGCTTTATTATTACCCAAATTTTGTTTTAAATTGATTTTTTTATTTTAAATTTAGTAGTTTACAGAATTAAAAAAAGCTGTTTAACTATAAATTGTAAATCCAGAGAGAGTACATATAGAAAAAGTATAACAGATGCCCTTCCAGCCGCAACCCAGTACTGGGAAACTCCCATACACTCTCACATTCACACACACAAACACACTACGGCCAGTTTAATTCATCCAATTCACCTACAGCGCATGTCTTTAGACTGTGGGGGAAAACGAAGCACCCGGACGAAACCCACGCGAACACGGGGAGAACATGCAAACTCCACACAGAAATGCCAACTGGCCCAGCTGGGACTCGAACCAGCAACACAGCTGTAATTATTTTTTAAATTCATTTTTATGGTTTTAGTTTTTGTTTAATCAGTCCCTCCAGGATTCTGCAGGGCCTAAAACGACAGATTTTGTTACATCTTTTCTCAAAACTGCATTATTTGCTTCAATTTTTGTTTTATGCTGTGAAAATACACAAATATCCTGCATTTTTCCTCTAGAGAACCATTGAATTCACTAAAAGGGACTGGTGAATTACATTAACCCTGATTTGCACTTTAAAAAATGAAAATGTGCATAATGTCATCATATCGTGTGTTTTTTTTGTTGTTGTGTTGCATTCCAGGAAAGAGTGAGCAAGAAAGAAAACAGATGAACTGACTAAAAAACAATTAGAGTTGATCAATAAGTGCCAATGAGGAATGAAGAACAGGTGCTGGTCTGAAGAATCTCTTTAGCACAAATGAAATGGTTGTATTTGATCACATGGTTGTTGAGCTCCTCCAGTGCTTCATTACAGTGAGCGATGCATTGATTGATTTAAATGAAGTGATGGAGCTCAGCACAGTTTCTGCTTTAACATCACGCCTCGATACATGAAGCAGTGCTTGACACACTTAGCCTGTCCTTCATCCTCCACGTTAATGATTAGCCCAGGATATATTAGATATGAAACACGGCTGCGTCCTCAGAGCCCCAATTTCCAGATTAACTGACAGCGACTGCTCCATTTACTGCAAACTAGGCTGAAGAGAACTGGAGGAAACTGACAGAGCAAGAGCAGGAGAACTATCTGTCTGTCTGTCTATCTATCTATCTCTCTCTCTCTATCTGTCTATCTATCTCTCTCTCTGTCTATCTCTCTCTATCTGTCTATCTGCCTATATGTCTATCCATCTATCTATCTGTCTAATTTCTATCTATGTCAATCCATCTGTCTGTCTGTCTATCTATCTATCCATTTGTTTATCTATCTATCTATCTATCTATCTATCTATCTATCTATCTGTCTGTCTGTCTGTCTGTCTGTCTGTCTGTCTGTCTGTCTGTCT